>VYZW01055526.1:0-16977 GCA_013401315.1 Balaeniceps rex
AAATAAGCTTGTGCTTTCTAGCCAATCTGAGAGAAGGATAACATGGACAGGAAATATTTTAAGGACCAGACGCTGTGAGATAAAGCATGATAGGTCACAACAGGCAGAACCAGATTGTCAAGGTGCTATATCAGCTTCTTTCACCTGCCAGTGATTCAACCAATACTCAGGAAAAAAGGCTTCATAGCAACACATCCACTGTGCATGGCTAGTCCTGACAATGAAGCCCACTCTACGAACTGCAACTCTCCAGTGGCAAGTATGAATGGGACCCTCATTTCCTACATATAAAGACTTTCTACTGAATTAAAGGTGAAGAAAATACACTGAACTCTGACTGCAAGTCTGCCTGTTATTAGGCAGCTTCTATTGTACTTTGCTCAAACTTACAAATGACAGCTTAAAAATCCACAAAAGTGTTTAACTGTGGCACACATGACTTAGTTTGAAGGATCAACAGAGAATTGCTAATACGTATTCTGCCTGAGTACAGTCATTGTATGTTGAACTGCTTAATTTATTTATGAACAACATCAACTGCCTTTGTAGATGCTTTCATTTCCACCTGCATTGTTCTTTCTCCTGCTACCTTGTGAAAATTCACTCAAACAGAATCTTGTAAAACCATTAATCAGCACATAATATAAACACTGATTTGCTGGGTCAAAAATTAGCAAGACCATAGGATTTCATCAGAAATTCATAGTCATTCCTTTTTTTCTTCCCACTCCCACCCCCAGTTTTCAGATACTGTCATGACACATGCAGATTTGGTAACACTAAATGATTATGTAGCAAATTGTCTTGTGTACACTGCAATACATTTGAAAATGTTGTGAGCAGTAATCTGCAGTATTTTCCAGTACCACTGAAATGCATCAGTTACAGTTCTCAGCTCTCACCACCACCTCTCACTTGTATGAATTTTGGACTCAGTAAATGTAAACTACGTCACTGATTGTAATAGCAATTTTCCTTGCTTTCTGCATTGTCTTAAATTGTGCGAGTAGAATTGAATATTAAAAGCTCTAAGAAAAAAGTTTATGGTTAGGTAAAATAAGCCTTAATTATTTGTCTGATATTCAAAAGTGTTGTTTTATTGAACATTCCAAATGAAAAAAAAGGGTCCATTTTTCAGCTGTGTTAAAATTATTTTCAGTACATATCTTGAAGAGTGAATGCAAGGTATAGATCATAGGCAGTGTAGCAGCTCCACAGTCCGTGATCGTAAATCTGTTTCCATTGAAAGTAGTATTATGTGGAACACATGACACATTTTTTGCCTCTGTATAATGATAATCACTGAATAGGGATATTTTGCAATAATACTAGTGGCAGAAAGCTTAGTTGTGTTTCATAGTCTTCATTATGTGACAGAAGAAATGGGGTGAAGCTACAGCATCTTTTCCTTAAATTCATTATTAAGACAAAAGTCTATGAAAACTTCCAACACCTGCTGTGCAAAGGAAGAACATACGTGCTGAAAAGACAAGTTTTGGAAAAGGGGGTCCCCATCTCTTCAGAGCAAAAGATTTAAAACACAAGTATTGCCAAGTTGGGTGCCTTACTTTTATCATAAAAGTTGCGAAAATGTTGGATTTTAGCAGACTTCAACTAAATACAATGAAAATTCATTATGCTCAGTTTTTTCTTCGCTGGATTTCATCTCTAACAAAGTCCAGATACTCAAGCAAGTAAAAAGATACTTTTCTATTAAAAATGACCCTGAAGGATCCTCATAAGCAAGGCACAGGTGATGTATTTCAACACTACTGGATGAAGAAATAAAATGGGACATATTTAATTTTTTTACTGAAACAGTTTCTGGGTTTTGTTTTCTTTTTTTTTTTTTTAGCTGCATCTCAGTTTCTATTTGCTTATAAGCTAAGAGAAAACAGACATCAAGCTAAATAGCACACAATTTTTTTTTTTTTTTAAGGTTAGGAGACAGAGGTCTTTTTGTGCAGTGCCAGTCCCAGCAATTTTGCCAGTATGGGATAGGTCCTCTCTTCCTCTTTCCTGCCTACTGATTAATAACCCATTCCTGGCCTCTGGTGGCACACATATCTGTGGTGGCATACATACACTCCATTACTGTCTGAGATATCAAAAGTTTACTTAATTTGAGATGTGGTTATTTTTAAAAGAATGTGGACTGTGGTAACACATGCACATGAAATTGTATACATTGTAAGAATGTTTCCAGTTATGTGACAGAGGGTGTGCATCTTTCAAAGGAAGGGAGAAATGCATAAAGGAGTAGCAGTTCCAAGGGAAAAAAAAAAAAAGTTACATAAATGTAAAAAGCAAATACTTTCAATGAGAAAAAAATAAACATAACTTACAGTTGACCCTGGCCAGCTTTAATTTATGGGGTGAAAATGGGACACACTCAAGCTATCTTATACAACCATAACACTGAAAACCATACACACATTTAGGGACTCAATAAGACCACTATTTACTGGACAGGTATTTTCATAACTATGCTACGTGCATATCTTATTTCAGTTTAACATTACTATAACTACAACCAAGCAATATCAGTTCTGAAAATATACACACACTGAATCATGGTATGCAGTGTCCAGAATAGAAATAGAAGCTTGTGAAATCACCTTGAAAACACTTCTTCAAAGTAAACTTGATACAGTGGGTAGTATTAGAGACATTGGTTTTTTTCAATAGGTAAACTCCACAGTCTTAGTACCCAACACTTCATCAATATTATTATATGATACTGTTATATATGCAAAGTGACAGAAAAATAGTTAAATTAAACCAGAATGAAGATGGAAAATTGCACAAACTGAAGTAATATGGAAATAATATTGCTTATTTGTTCATTTTATAGGAAGTATGGAATTATATAAAGCAGCTCCATTAGTCAGAAGAGTGTCATAAAAGAGAATTTAAAATAGTGTTATGGACCTGATGAACCCTAGATTTGACCTGTTTCCTGCTGAAATGTTACATCTTTTAAAATAAAAAGAGAGATCTATTATCCCCTTACACTATTCTGAAGTCTTTTTTTTTAAACTTAATTCAAAATGCAGATTTTTATCAAATAAAAAGATGACAGGATTAAACTTCTAAAAGAAAAATTCTGCTTCTAAACGTACTTAGAAAAAAATTTCATCTGCAACATTATTAGTTAAAATATTGCAGCCACATGGGACTAAATAACAACTTGGTAAGTTCCATGGAGTGCTACAAAAACCCAGATGGCATTAAATTTTACATCCTTGCAATTCATTTTGTATTATACATTTTACCATAATATGCTTCGGTAATACCAAATAAATCTAAAAAACTGGTCACTGACATTCCTTAAAGAAAATTAAACTTGGTCCCCACAGACTTGTTCAGGAAAAGCATGAAGAAACAACTTCCTTAAAAAAACAAACAAACAAGGAAGTCATCATTTAGTGTACTAAAGGTCAGCTTAATATGTTGAACTCAAGGGAACAGCTTGAAAGGAATTAAGCAAATTCGGAATTCTTTGATCTCAGTGGGAGCTGCAAATTCTTGGTGGATAAGACCTCTAATGAAGAATGTTCCAGACAATATGTTACATTCTGACCATTAGCAAATACACATATTTGAACTCTCACAGGTAGAAGTATTTCATTAAAATGTAACAAAGCATATTCTCTGTGTGGTGTTTCTCATGTACTAAACACGACAGCACAATGATTTGTGCAGTGTTGTTTCTGAAAAATTATGAGCTGCACATTCTCACTGAACCAGTCCATGTCCTCTTCTTCAAATTTTCAAAATGTGTGCCAACAGCAGTTTTGTTTAGAAGTTCTCAAGGGTTTTTTCTTTTTTTTTTCTTTTCCTTTTCTCTACAAAACCATATACTTATTATTGGAGCAAACTCTTAAAATACAACTAAAAGTTACCATGGGCATATACGCTCCTGACTTAGTATCTCTGGGTGACTTTCAGAGATCTTGAAGAGTTTTTGGACTTGGTACAACTTTAAAACAACATGGAAATATATGACATTTGATTGGGACTTACTTTGCCACATAGTACCATACCAGCTTGAATTCTGTCTAGATCCCCTTAATTCTACAAATGGGCATTCACAGATGAAAAGAATGGCAACTGGGCATGAGACTTGTACTTTTATCCAAAATACTTGTCTAAATTAAGTATAACATTGTCCTGGTTTTGGCTGCGATAGAGTTAATTTTCTTTCTAGTAACAGGTATAGTGCTGTGTTTTGGATTTAGGATGAGAATAATGTTGATAACACACTGATGTTTTAGCTACTACAGAGCAGTGCTTACACAGAGTCAAGGCTTTTTCCTGCTTCTCACACCACCCCACCAGCAAGTAGGCTGGGAGCACACAAGAAGTTGGGAGGGGACATGGCTGAGACAGCTGACTCCAACTGACTAAAGAGATATTCCATACCATATGACATCACGCTCAGTATATAAACTAGGGGAAAAGCTGGCTGGGGGTCTGCTGCTTGGGAACTGGCTGGGCATTGGTCAGTGGGTGGTAAGCAATTGTACTGTGCATCACTTGTTTTGTATATTCTTTTATCAATACTACTGTTTTCCCTTTCTTTTCTGTCCTGTCAAATTTTCTTTATCTCAACCCACGAGTTTTACCTTTTTTTTTTTATTATTCTCTCTCCCATCTCACTGCAGGGGAGTGAGTGAACAGCTGTATGGTGTTTAGCTGGCTGCTGGGTTAAACCACCACAGTCTTTTTGGCACCCAACATGGAACTCAAAGGGTTGAGATAATGACAGATCTGATCAGAGCATATTAAAACAAACTTGTTATAAGCATTCATTATTAGGTTAATATTCGCTGGTCGCAATGTTGATTTATTTGGTCTCAGAGTTGTGTTATGTGATCCCTTACTTGCTGTAGATGTTCCGTGCTGTGCTCTTTGCCACCTCTGGGGGCTGGATTAAGGTTATCATTTTGCTGTACTGTTTAACACCAGTTTATGATACGATTAAATTACTGGTTAAGAGACTAATCTGGTATTTATACTCAGCATTGCCATCATCTCCATAATCCATAGAATCACAGAATCACAGAATCTTTTGGTTGGAAAAGACCTTTAAGATCATCAAGTCCAACCGTACCTGTCCACTACTAAACCATACCCCTCAGCACCTTGTCTACCCGTTTTTTAAATACCTCCAGGGATGGTGACTCGACCACTTCCCTGGGCAGCCTGTTCCAATACTTGACAACCCTCTCCGTGAAGAAGTTTTTCCTAATATCTAATCTAAACCTCCCCTGGCGCAACTTGAGGCCATTGCCTCTCGTCCTATCACTTGCTACTTGGGAGAAGAGACCAACACCCACCTCGCTACACCCTCCTTTCAGGTAGTTATAGAGAACGATAAGGTCTCCCCTCAGCCTCCTCTTCTGCAGGCTAAATAACCCCAGATCCCTCAGCCGCTCCTCATAAGACTTGCTCTCCAGACCCCTCACCGGCTTCGTTGCCCTTCTCTGGACATGTTCCAGCAACTCAATGTCCTTCCTGTACTGAGAGGCCCAAAACTGAACACAGTACTCGAGGTGCGGCCTCACCAGTGCCGAGTACAGGGGAAGGATGACTTCCCTGGTCCTGCTGGTCACACTATTTCTGATACAAGCCAGGATGCCGTTGGCCTTCTTGGCCACCTGGGCACACTGCTGGCTCATATTCAGTCGGCTGTCGACCAACACCCCCAGATCCCTCTCCGCCAAGCAGCTTTCTAGCCACTCATCCCCAAGCCTGTAGCATTGCATGGGGTTGTTGTGGCCCAAGCGCAGGACCCAGCACTTGGCCTTGTTGAACCTCATGCAATTGGTCACAGCCCATTGGTCCAGCCTGTCCAGGTCCCTCTGTAAACCGGGAACCATTTCTTGGAAACTATTAATAATTGCACACTTTACCTTTTCTTCTTGGAGAGCCATTCTATGGGGGAGACAAGGAAGGACACTTTCCCCCACTCCTTCACCTTCCCCTTCTCCTCCAGGCTAGTTACAATAGCTCTTGAGAATTTTGAATATCCTTGGGATGTTCAAACTAGCATGTTCCTGTCGCTATATCTCCTGAATGTGTTTCAGTTCCCCGAGGCTGGATAGTTATGAGTGGCAGGTTGTGTGGGATAGTATGGCCAAGTACCTAGGACAGTGGCCACCTTCAATCTTTTGGAACTTCACCCCTGAGCAAGTGCAGAATCCTGAAAGACTAGTAAAATATTTGGAAAAACTATGCTGTCACCCTGGCAATTCCAGAGAGATACAAATCACTGCAACATGCCAGGGCCTGGACCATGGCTACTGAACCCTGTTCAACATTATTCAGTACCCTCAAGGGGAAGAGAAGGTCTCTGGATCTGACAACAAAGTGACAGGCATTGTGGTTACTCCAGCCCCCACGACAGGCACTGCAGGTGAACCAGAGAACAAACTCGTGCTGATATCAGTTGCCCCCATACACAAGAAGAAATGTTGGAAGTGAAAGTCAGCTCATTTAGTAAGGGAAGAAACTCTTCCCCTACTAAGGGAAGAAGTGGACGAGGCAGACTACTCCAAAACAGGGCCATCACAAGAACAGGAGGAGGAAATGGCAGAACTCATATAAATGAGGTGGTAACCACCAGATCCCTGTCCCTAAGTGACCCATGAGACATGTGAAAAGATTTCAGCCGTTGTCCAGGTGAGCATATTGTCACCTGGCTGCTCCGGCGTTGGGATAACGGGACCAGTAGCCTGTAATTGGAAGGTAGGTAAGCCAAGCAGCTTGGATCTCTTTCTAGGGAAGGGGGCATTGACAAAGCGATTGGAAAAAGGGCACAAGCCCTCAGCCTCTGCAGGCAACTTCT
Source organism: Balaeniceps rex (assembly GCA_013401315.1). Lineage (NCBI taxonomy): Eukaryota > Metazoa > Chordata > Aves > Pelecaniformes > Balaenicipitidae > Balaeniceps > Balaeniceps rex. Next base: position 6,854 of record VYZW01055526.1, read on the forward strand.
GTCAGGTGTGAAGGAAAGGTATTCCTTCAAGGAAGATGTTATATGTCATCCAGGCAAGTGGACTATCATGGAAAGAGGTATCCAGTACCTGAGGGAATTAGCTGTGCTGGAGGTGATTTATGATGACCTGGACAATGAGCAGTTATCCAAAGATCCAGATGAAGTCAAGTGCATGCAACCCATGTGGTGGAAGTTGGTACGGAGCATACCAGTGTCGTATGCCAACTCATTGGCAGTACTGACCTGGAAATTCAGAGGACAAACAGTAGATGAATTGGCTGGCCAACTCCGGCAATACAAAGAAAGTCTCTCTTCCTCCCTATGGGCCTGCATCTCGGCTGTGAAGAAACTGTCCCAAGAGGTCCAGCAACTCAAAAAGGTTATGTCCTTCTCCCTACCTGTATGGACTAGTATCTCAGCTATTAAGAGTAAGCGTTCCTCTACTCAAGAGAGAGGATACAGTGTGTATACACCACAAGCCACCCTGTGGTTTTACCTGCATGACCACGGAGAGGACATGAGGAAGTGGGATGGAAAATCTACCTCTACCCTAGAGGCATGAGTATGTGAGTTGCAAGGAAAGACAATCACAAATGGGGGTTCTTCCAGGAAAATTGTTGCTCCAGTTTCCAGTGGGTAGTTCCCCAGACAGGGTAGAAGGGTTGGTCTTATTTCTGATCTTAATAAATGGACTTCTGATTCATACTTACAAGAAGTGAGCAACAAATACTATGACCAGGACCAGAGGGGCCCTGCCTCTGGCCAGGTGGAGGAAGGGGACAACTGGGTTTCCTGGACTGTGTGGATTTGATGGTCTGGCACATCACACCCACAGGAGTATAAGGCTCTAGTGGACACCAGTGCACAGTGTACCTTAATGCCATCAAGCTATAAAGGGGCAGAACCCATCTGTATTTCTGGAGTGACAGGGGGATCCCAACAGCTCACTGTATTGGAGGCTGAAGTGAGCCTAACTGGGAATGAGTGGCAAAAGCACCCCATTGTCACTGGCCCAGAGCCTCCGTGCATCCTTGGCATAGACTACCTCAAGAGAGGGTATTTCAAGGACCCAAAAGGGTATCGGTGGGCTTTTGGTATAGCTGCCTTAGAGACAGAGGAAATTAAACAGCTGTCCACCTTGCCCGGTCTCTCAAAGGAACCCCTCTGTTGTGGGATTGCTGAGGGTCGAAGAACAATGGGTGCCGATTGCTACAACAACAGTGCACTCGCGGCAATATCATACCAACCGATACTCCCTGATTCCCATCCATAAGCTGATTTGTTGACTGTAGAGTCAAGGAGTGATCAGCAAGACTTGCTCACCCTTTAACAGTCCTATATGGCCAGTGCAAAAGTCTAATGGAGAGTGGAGACTAACAGTAGACTATCGTGGCCTGAACGAAGTCACGCTGCTGCTGAGTGCTGCTGTGCCAGACATGCTAGAACTTCAATATGAACTAGAGTCAAAGGCAGCCAAGCGGTATGCCACAACTGACATCGCTAATGCATTTTTCTCAATCCCTTTGGCAGCAGAGTGCAGGCCACAGTTTGCTTTCACTTGGAAGGACGTCCAGTACACCTGGAATCACCTGCCCCAGGAGTGGAAACGCAGCCCCACCATTTGCCATGGACTGATCCAGACTGCGCTGGAACAGGGTGAAGCTCCAGAACATCTGCAGTACATTGATGACATCATTGCAATACAGCAATACAGCAGAAGAAGTTTTGGAAAAGGGGAAGAAAATAGTCCAAATCCTTCTAAAGGCCGGTTTTGCCATAAACCAAAGTAAAGTCAAGGGACCTGCACAGGAGATCCAGTTTCTAGGGATAAAATGGCAAGATGGGCGTTGTCAGATCCCAATGGATGTGATCAATAAGATAACAGCTATGTCCCCACCAACCAGCAAAAAGGAAACACAAGCTTTCTTGGGCATTATGGGTTTTTGGAGAATGCATATTCCAAATTACAGCCTGATCGTGAGTCCTCTGTATCAAGTGACCCGGAAGAAGAACGATTTCGAATGGGGCCCTGAGCAACGACAAGCCTTTGAACAAATTAAACGGGAAATAGTTCATGCAGTAGCCCTTGAGCCTGCCTGGGCAGGGCAGGATGTAAAAAATGTGCTCTACACTGCAGCTGGGGAGAATGGCCCTACCTGGAGCCTCTGGCAGAAAGCACCAGGGGAGACCCGAGGTCGACCCCTAGGGTTCTGGAGTCGGGGATACAGAGGATCCGAGGCCCGCTATACTCCAACAGAAAAAGAGATACTGGCAGCATATGAAGGAGTTCGAGCTGCTTCAGAAGTAGTTGGTACTGAAGCACAGCTCCTCCTGGCACCCCGACTGCCAGTGCTGGGCTGGATGTTCAAAGGCAGGGTCCCCTCTACACATCATGCAACTGATGCTACATGGAGTAAGTGGGTCGCACTGATTACACAATAGGCTCGAACCCCAGTCACCCAGGAATCTTAGAAGTGATCATGGACTGGCCAGAAGGCAAAGATTTTGGAATATCACCAGAGGAGGAGGTGACGCATGCTGAAGAGGCCCCAGTGTATAATAAACTACCAGAAAATGAGAAGCAATATGCCCTGTTCACTGATGGGTCCTGTCGTATTGTGGGAAAGCATCGGAGGTGGAAGGCTGCTGTATGGAGTCCTATACGACAAGTCGCAAAACTACTGAAGGAAAAGGTTAATCGAGTCAGTTTGCAGAGGTGAAAGCCACCCAGCTGGCTTTGGATATTGCTGAAAAAGAAAAATGGCCAGTACTTTATCTCTATACTGACTCATGGGTGGTGACAAATGCCCTGTGGTGGTGGTTGCAGCAATGGAAGCAGAACTGACAGTGCAGAGGCAAATCCATCTGGGCTGCCGCATTGTGGCAAGATATTGCTGTCCAGGTATAGAACCTGGTTGTAAAAGTATGTCACGTAGATGCTCACGTACCCAAGAGTCAGACCACTGAAGAACATCGAAACAACCAGCAGGTGGATTAGGCCACTAAGATTGAAGTGGCTCAGGTAGATCTGGACTGGCAACATAAGGGTGAATTGTTTATAGCTCGGTGGGCCCATGACATGTCAGGTCATCAAGGAACAGATACAACATATAGATGGGTTCATGATTGAGGGGTAGATATGACCATGGACAGTATTGCACAGGTTATCCATGAATGTGAAACGTGCTCTGCAATCAAGCAAGCCAAGCAGTTAAAGCCTCTCTGGTATGGGGGATGATGGCTGAAATATAAATATGGGCAGGTCTGGCAGATTGATTGTATCACACTCCCGTAAACCCGCCAAGGCAAGCGCCACGTGCTTACAATGGTGGAAGCAACCACCACAAGGATGGAAACATGTCCTATGCCCCATGCCACCTCCCAGAACACCATCCTGGGCCTTGAAAAGCAAGTCTTATGGCAACATGGCACCCCAGGAAGAATTGTGTCAGACAACGGGACTCATTTCCGAAATAGCCTCATAGACACCTGGGCCAAAGAGCATGGCATTGAGTGGGTATATCACATTCCCTATCATGCACCAGCCTCCAGGAAAATCAAAAAATACAATGGACTGTTAAAGACTACACTGAGAGAAATGGCTGCTGGGAAGTTCAAACATTGGGATACACATTTAGCAAAGACCACCTGGTTAGTCAACACTAGGGGATCTGCCAATAGAGCTGGCCCTGTCCAATCAAAACTTTTACATACTGTAGAAGGGGCTAAAGTCCCTGTAGTGAACATAAAAAATATGCTGGGGAAGACAGTCTGGGTTATTCCTGCTTTGGGCAAAGGCAAACCCACTCATGTGATTGCTTTTGCTCAAGGACCTGGTGTCCTGGTTTCAGCTGGGAGAGAGTTAATTTTCTTCCTAGTAGCTAGCATAGTGCTGTGTTTTGGATTTAGTGTAAGAAGAATGCTGATAACACACTGATGTTTTGGTTGTTGCTAAGTAGAGCTTACACCAGTCAAGGACTTTCTTTTTCAGCTTCCCATGCTCTGCCAGGTGCACAGGGAACTGGGAGGGGGAACAGCCAGGATAGTTGATCCAAACTGACCAAGGGGCTATTCCATACCATATGACGTCATGCTCAGTATATAAACTGCGGGGAGTTGGCCGGGGGGAGCAATCGCCGCTCGGGGACTGGCTGGGTNCCTGGGTGCACTTGGTGGATAATGCAGAAGGATGGGGAAGTTCGATGTGTACCTCAAGGGGATTTGATTTTGGGTGAGAACAGCCAATTATTTGAACTATATGATGTCAATTGCTATATAATACTGTATGTCATCACTACTATGGCTGCTATATGCCATATCAATGCTATTACAGTAAGAATCACCCAGGTTAATGATGAATGAATTTTGATGAAACCGAGCAAAGTGCAGCGACAATAGAACTGGACAAGTGCAGTGGTGATGGAACCAGAACTGGCTTCAGCATGCAACAATCCAACACCACACACCATCTTTCCTGCCCTGAAGAACTGTTATGACAGATGGAGCCCAAAGTCATGGACTAAGTGAAGTCAAAGGACATTTTAGAGGGATAGCCCATAGACTAAGGGAATGATATCTGTGTGTCTATATCAAAATACAGGAAAGGTGGTGGTGATTTATTGGGATGTATTAGAAAGTGTGGGACCTGGGCATGACGTAGATGACATAGAATAAGGGGTGGATACTGTCCTGGTTTCAGCTGGGATAGAGTTAATTTTCTTTCTAGTAACTGGTATAGTGCTGTGTTTTGGATTTAGGATGAGAATAATGTTGATAACACACTGATGTTTTAGCTACTACAGAGCAGTGCTTACACAGAGTCAAGGCTTTTTCCTGCTTCTCACACCACCCCACCAGCAAGTAGGCTGGGAGCACACAAGAAGTTGGGAGGGGACACAGCTGAGACAGCTGACTCCAACTGACTAAAGAGATATTCCATACCATATGACATCACGCTCAGTATATAAACTAGGGGAAAAGCTGGCTGGGGGTCTGCTGCTTGGGAACTGGCTGGGCATTGGTCAGTGGGTGGTAAGCAATTGTACTGTGCATCACTTGTTTTGTATATTCTTTTATCAATACTACTGTTTTCCTTTCTTTTCTGTCCTATTAAATTGTCTTTATCTCAACCCACGAGTTTTACCTTTTTTTTTTTTCTATTCTCTCCCCAATCCCACTGTGGGGGAGTGAACGAACAGCTGTATGGTGTTTAGCTGCCTGCCAGGTTAAGCCACAAAAACCATCCTACCTATATCAATTTGTTTCCCAATATTGTAAATAATAATTTTTTCTTGGATAAAATATCTATTCATGTCAAATTTAATTCTGAGCCAATGGCATATTTATTAATGAAGAAAAAGCTAGAAGCAGAGGCTGACAAACAAGCTTTCGCTCTTAGAGATGAAACCTGTGTTTCTGAAAGGTGAAGTATGCAGCACTATAACCATAAGACACTTCAGAAGCATGAAGGTAAAAGTTATATTTTCTTTTACAGCAAATAAAAGCAATTAAATATTATTACGTAAATATAAAAAATCCATATACAGTTTAATAAGTGCATTGATTTTCAAAATGCTACATGCAAACTTGCTTGCTGAAACATACTGTATGACTATCTTTCATATCATGACAAGGCAAACTTCCTAACTTCTTTGATATCAGTTTAACTCCACTCTAATTCTGTTTGAAGCTAAATGTTGATTCATGTTTTTTTCAAAGCTGACTCTTTTTAAAGATGTCTACCCTTGAACAGCCTGCTGACATATCTGGCAGAGTTACATGAATGCAGACAGAATTCTCACTGAGGAGATGTTTTTAAATGGAGAAATCAGCATGGTTAAATGTTTGCAAGATCACTAGTAAGATGCTGTCTGCACTTAATATAAATATGTCCTCATCAAAGGAGGAGGAATTTAACAGGAATAAACTAACCACTTGACTCACTTAGGTCATAAGGTCTGAATTTAGCAGCATTGTCAGGTTAAGGTTTCCCTCACAGTGTGAGCAACTTTATTTAATCAATTATTTTTAATCTTCATGTTAGCTCATTAGAATTAATAGAGTTAGATTTTATTTTCCCCAAGTTTTTTGTGAGCTGTTAATTCTATTGTGAAAACAGCTACTACCGTGGAAATTGACTTTTTCTCAATATTGGTTTTAACACACCTATGCCTACAGCACTGACAACAAAGTGTTTTGAACTACACTAGCAACAAACATTTTTTAGAAAAATAGTGACAAATATTTCTACAGTTTGGCTTGTATAACTAACATTTTGGCTTGTACAACAAGCTTTTTTCTCCTCTTTACATAAAAAAAAATCCCAAACATTACTGACTATCCATGATAACAGGATTTTGAAATATAGCATCTGATTCTATATTTTGAAAATCAGAATCTAACTTGCCCAAGACAGAGAAGGTTGCACCATTGCAAGAGAGACCTGAGATGTTCTAACTGCTCAAGAAATCTTGATCAAAGACATCTATAGTAACATTAATCTCTAGACCCACAACACACAAAGTCCACGATCAAATTCTCATTAACTCATTTACCATATTAAGTAGGGTAGGGGGAATATAATTAGAGGGTTATAGTGTCTAAATTAATTAATTAATTTAATTAATTAATTAATTAGAAGATTATAGTGTCTAAGGTACACAAATCCCCGGTTTAACCAACTTGCTTTCACAACAGGGGTTGTCTGAGCCATCACGGTCTGAGACACCTAAGTTTAGAGCTCTGCATTGAATTAGGTATCCAAGGTCATGTTACAGTTAATAGAGATCTAGTCAACACAGTTGGAGTGGTTGATTTGGTTGCCAAAGGCGCCCTAAAGTAACATGATAGGACTCCAGATAGAGCTCCAGAATAATGTAAGAATCACATATATCCTTTGCCATATCTGTCAGCCCTGTATATCAGAGACACCCCAGGACATGTAAAATGTCACCAGATAGCTACATGTGGGTAATCTAAACAAGTTCAATTGAGTTCAAAGAGCAATTCAGCTTTGCAATGTCACTGTCTGCTTTACTGTGACTAAATAGCTCAAATATTGAAGAATATCACAGAATTACAGAATTGTTAAGGTTGGAAGGTGCTTCTTGAGATCATATAGTCTAACTTTCCTGCTCAAGCAGGGTGATCTAGAGCAGGTTTCCCAGGATCTAGAACAGGTTACCCAGAATCATATCCAGGTTGGTTTTGAATATCTCCACAGATGGAGATTCCACAATCTGTTGGGGCAACATGTTCTAGTGTTTGACCACCCTCACAGTAGAAAGTTTTTTCTTACATTTAAGTGAAATTTTCTGTATTTTCCGTTGTGGCCATTGCCTCTTTCCCTGTCAGTGGGCTCTACTGATAAGTGTCTGGATGCCTCTTCTTCATTCCCTCCCTTCAGGTATCTGTATGCATTAATAAGATCCCCCTGAGCCATCTCTTCTCCAGGCTGAATAGTTCCAGTTCTCTCAGCTTCTTTTCATGTGAAAGAGGCTCCAGTCCCTTAATGATCTTTATAGCTATTCACTGGACTCAATCCAGCAAGCCCGTATCCTTCTTGTACTGAAGAGCCCAGAACTGAACACAGCATTTGAGATGTGTCTCACCAGTGTTGAAGGGAAGGTTCACCTCCCTTGACCTGATGGCAATGGTCTTCAAAGTGTGGCCTTCTTTGTTGCAAGGGTACATTGCTGACTTATGGTCAGCTTGTTGTTTACCAGGACTCCAAGTTCCTTCTCTGCAGAGCTACTTTCCAGCTGGTGTTATACAAGTGCTTGGGTTGTTATTCTCCATGTGCAGGACTTTGCATTTCCCCTTGCTGAACTTCATGAGATTCCCCTCAGCCCAATTCTTCAGCCTGTCAAGGTTGCTCTAAGTGGTAGCATGACTTTTGGTATATCAGTCACTTCTTACAGTTTAGTATCATCTATGAAGTTGCTGAGGGTTCACTCTGTCCCATTGTCCAGGTCATTAATGAAGGTGTTAAACAGTATTGGCCCCAGTATCAATCCCTGGGGTATGCTAGTAGTTACATGCCTCCAACCAAACTTCATGCCACTTATCATAACCTTCTGGACCCAGCTGTTAAGCCAGTTTTCAATCCATATCACTGTCCACCTATCTGAACTGTGATTTGTCATCTTGTCTATATGGATGTTATCAGAGACAAGGTCAAAGGTTTTTTTCGTAAAGTCATCGTAAACAACACCCACTGCTCTCCTGTTGTCCACCAAGTTAATCATCTCATTGTAGAATGTTGGTTAAATATGCTTTCCCCTTTGTAAATCCATGCTGACTACTGCCAATCACCTTCTTGTCCTTCATGTGTTTGGAAATGCTTTCCAGGATTAGTTGTTCCATCACCTTCCCAGGGACTGAGGTGAAGGTGACTAGCCTGTAGTTCCTCAGATCTTCCTTTTTACCCTTCTTGAAGAATATTTCACACTCAAACACCTGAACATAGGTGTCTTAATCTGGGGCTGAATTCCACCACAGATGTCAAAAAATGCAAGAAAATGTAGCAAAGTACACAGGGAATTAATCTGGTTATATACCCCCAAAACAGTATAACCTCTGTATTTCATTAAATAGAATTTTATTACAAGGCATGGTTTATATTTAGTTGATATTCTTCTGGCATGAAAGCTATGAGGCAGAAATTGCTACCATACCCTATTGCTATATAACATCATATAACCTGTTCCCAAATCCATGTGAAAGATTGTTTGGGAAGTAGAGAAATTCTAATCAGACTAATACACAGTGAAGTCCCTAGGAACTTTTCAATTGCATGTCTTTGGATCAGCTGTCTAATAAAGTCTTTCAATCTCTTACATCAGTATTTCCATCCCTAAGACTTTAATGACTGCAAAAATTCATGAGAAGATTTAAAAGTTTAAATAGTTTAAAGTTTAAATAAAAATAACAGACTCTAGTATCCTTCATTTGGTCTCTCAGTTGAATCTTTGTATTCCTGAATGTTTATATGTAAAACACATTTTCTCAGTAAACATAGAAGCAGATTTTTCTTTTTTCCACCCTTTTTAAAAAAAAGTAAAAGGAAAATTACTCATTTGATCTCTCTATTCCAGCATCTGACTTTAACAAACCACAAAATGTCACAGCATTCCCCACAAAATGAACAGAGTAGAAGCAAAGATACACTGGCACCCTTGAGAAATTACATTCCTCCCTGGTATTGTTACAGCTTGGAGATCACATCTTAGAATCACAGAATCATATTATCGTTTAGGCTGGAAAAGAATTTTAAGATCATCAAGTCCAACTGTTAACTAGCACTGCCAATTCCACCACTAAACCATGTCCCTAAGCACCACATCTACACATCTTTTAAATACTTCCAGGGATGGGGACTCAACCACTTCCCTGGGCAGCCTGTTCCAATGCTTGATAACCCCTTCAACAAAGACATTTTTCCTAATATCCAATCTAAACCTCCCTGTCTTCGTGGGATCTGAAGCACATGATTGGTGCCCTCAGGTTTTTATGGTTACTTACATTTGCAAAGACTATTATCTGTCAAGTAACATTGCAGATTAAGCTATTCTGTTTCAATAAAAGTTGCAGCCTTGGTCTTTAAACCAATTGTTAGCATGCTGTATATTCTGCCTGCATTTCCACAATGACAAGCACATTGTGCTGAGTATTTATACGGAGCTTTAGTGTTCTTTTCCATAGCACAAAGTGTGCAGCTATTAATGAATTACATAATCTCCTTAAATGAGCTAGACCAAATTCCACCCTCAAATGCACAATCAAAACTTTCATTGGTTGCAATCTTTGTAGATTCAATGGGAGCTGAGCCCTGACTTTGTATCTCAGGGCAGAATGTGACCCCCTGTACCCCTTAACTGGCCTTAGTCTGTATAGCTCTTTATCGTTGGGAGGGGGGGAAGACACAGATTAATGGATGGAGAATGAAAGAGTGAGAAAAAAAGGCTCTCAAAGGTTTCTGATGAGCAGAGACACTGAACACAACAGCTTGAAAAAAAATGCAGAAAAATGCTCAAATATTTAAAAGTTTAGTAAAGCACTTCTCATTGTCAACACTTTGAAATACAAAGATTATGCTTTTATTTTATTACTATTATATTATATTT
>VYZW01055527.1:0-55925 GCA_013401315.1 Balaeniceps rex
CCTTTAAAGGTCCCTTCCAACCCAAACTACTCTATGATACTATGAAAAATTGAATGAACTGTTCCCCAAAATGTGACTAGCAGAAATGAGATTGTTTTCTCTTAACTGTTTTTCTTTTGCATCTTGAAACACAAACCACTCTCTCCTTTGGAGAGATGCTCAGGATAGTTACATTTCTGTACATTACATTCCCTAGGGCCGTACAAAATTATTTCTTAAAATCTAAACAGCTGTTTAAAAACAGTCTCAGTGTGTGTTACAGTTCTGCCTCAAACCTAAAAGGGAATGTGATCTTTGTTTTGATCCGCAGACAGCTGAAGATGATGTTTGCTCATGCACCCAGTCTATCTCCGAGAGGCTTAGGACACAAAACATTTGCACCATGTAGGACATTTTCCCCAGCATAAAAGAAAAGCTTGTGTAACCAGTTTACTTAAGGGTAAAGACAGACAGATATGATCATTGCAGCTGGGAGCTATTCTCCTGTCCAGCTGATCAATATCTTAACTTGCAGCTCAGTATCTTAACTTGCTGCTAATGTGTATTTAGCAGCATAACCTGGTCCTTGTCAGACCTGAAAAGCATGTTCATGGTCCCAAAGACTTCTCTCATTTTTCCACTTATATTCATTGCTCTATCAGAAAACTGTTACCTGTCACAATAGCCTTGCCTATTCTCGGCTACAAGGACCCCCCACTCTCTGTCTTCGTGTTCTCTCCTTCCTTCTTCCCCATGACTCCAAATACTCACATTGCAGATGGACTGCTTTGCACCTGGAAAAAGGTGGGAGAGCACTCCCTGGGAGTCACTCATCTCCCTTTCCCCAGGATAAGTTCCGCAGGAGCTGGAGGCAAAGATGCCCATCAGCATCCCCCGTTAGCAGAGGAATGGTTGGTTGTGCAGCCTCCGTCAAGAAGGCACATGCATCTGGAATGGCTTTCTCTACAGGCTTGCTGCGCTTTGACAAACAGCACCATAACTTACTTAAGTACTGATCTCTACCCGCAGAAGTAGGTCTGTTTTCTGTCTGATATGAGGTTATTGGTTGATCTGAATCCTGTGTCTTCAGACAGCACCTAGAGCAAATGCCAGGAACCCTGTGCCTTTACTGGACATCCTCTGCACGCCCTCCCTGCTCACAGCACTGCGCATCCCCTCCTTTAAGCTTCCCTTCTGACTGTAGCATTCAGCATAGAGTCTTCTAGTCACCCCTCTTCAGTGCTTCTTTCTGGGTGCCCAGCAACATGCTGCTTCAGCAATACTTCAGTTTCAGTACGTTTCAACTGCTGCCATATTGTTTTCCAGCTGAGATTTAGAGCTAAAGCGCTGGGCTGTTGACTGCATCTCACTGTTTCTTTACAATGTGTCAAATTTTCTTCTTGATAGTTGGAGTGCATGAACTACCTCCCTCTGAAATTGAGTGGCAGGGTTTTTTCGTTTTTGTGGTCTCCCCCCCCCCCGCTTTTCCTAAACCTCAGCGACCTTTTAAACTAAGTCTTTCCTCCTCTCACTTTTCAAGCAGATCCTCACAAAGGAAACTGAATGCAGCAGCACACGTCTTGCCGTCTTAAACACAAGAGCTGCTTAGCTGCCTGGAGCTTGGCACTCTTGGTGAGTGCTCACCCCCCTGCACTGTGCCTGCAGGGCTTGTGTCTCCTGCTCTCTGTCTGCCTTGTTCAAGTGCCAGCAAAAAGGTGGCCGTGATGCTGCCCTGGACAATGTCTCCTTGGAAGGTTCCTGGTGGGAGGAACCCTGCTGCAGGGAGGCCCTTTGCTCTCGCTCAGCTGGAGGGCTTTCTGGGTGTGCAGGCGCCTCTGTGTGTCCCATTGCCCACGCCATTGCCCAAGTGTGGGTGCTGTCTGTCGTCCAGCCCTGTGCACGGCTGCGGGGGAGGGATGGCAATGAGTCCTGTGTTGCTTTGACTGTGGTGGGAAAGGGTCGTTTCATGTTTTAATGCAGCATATTCAGGTGGTAATAAACTGTTAAACAAATAACATGTAGCATTGCTTTGTGCCTCTGCAAAGGACCTAAAGCCACATTTTGGGGAGGAAGGAGGAAAGGAAGGAATTTAAGTTCCTTGAAAATATTTGCAGTTTTTCATGTAGAAGCTGCAGTATATGAATATTGCATGAATATCAGTAGCCAAATTCTTATTTAAATGTGCCTTAAAATACCTTCTCCACTTACAGCAGAAGGAGTTACTACCTTTTTTATGTCAGTTCTTTGAACTGCTTGTCATTTTTGTTGGGGCCATGCATTTTCTGGTGATCTCTCTATTCCTTTGAAAGACTTGCTTGGAAAATAACTAGTAGAGAATCACAATAAATTTTTATTGAGAACAGAGAAAAGTTGTTCAAGGTGTAGGTATTTCAGAATCATGTGCCTGGATTTGTATTGGTCAGGGAATTGCTATTCTATGGCAGGAGAAGTTTCACTAATGAGGGAGCAGAAGTGTGGTCATGATGGGTGACAGCTGCCTTTTTGTTTCAAGTGACTTCAGCAGTAGGGAAGGAGGAAGCCAAATGATAATGTGATTCAGTAGAGGAAAAATATGTAGAAGTAAAGTTAAGGGCTTGGCAGGAGGCTGTGGGAAAAGCGGGAAGCAGAACAGAAGAACAGACACCTGAGATGGTGGGATGTTGTGGGGGTTTTTTTTGGTTGGTTTTGGTTTGGTTTTGTTTTTTTTTTTCCCCTGTCCTCTTTTAACATGGTAGCAGTCCACTACCCAAATCTGAGCAGGGAATGTTTCTGTCTAACTTGCTGCCTTTTCCTCAGGGAGATAGGTCTGATCAGATGGCCAAAAAACCTTTTTATGGATGTGCACCCCAGCTGCTGCAGCAGGCTAAAGGAGGGAATGGGGCTGGGATAATGCCTCTTCCTAGAAGGCTGCTGCAGCCTCTGGGAAGCGCTGGGATGTCAGAGTGTGCGGAGGGTGTCCCAAAGCAGGGATCTGGTCCCTGTGGTGGGGTTCACCCACGCTTGGCAGGAGCTGAAAGAAAGACTTTTTATTTAAAAGTGATAATTTTAATGTGAATGCTGTTCAGTTCACTTTGAGAGCCATGAGAAGAGCCAGAAAGGTGCTTGTGGAGACATGATTAAGTCATCCTGTACACAACTCTGCACATAACAGCATTGCTGAAAGTTATTGAAATGTTAGTCTAGAAAGTAGAAATGGAAAAAAATGTTCAGATAAACTGATTTGTCTTTCTCCTTCCTCCTCTGCCAGTCCAAGCAGGACTTTCCTATTCCTGAGGTCTCTGTGTCTCTCTAGAATGACTTAAGTGATACTTATTGTACTCCATCTCTGTCAAGATAGTTGTATCAGGCCTCATTACTGATAAGGGAACTACCCCAGGGAGCCTTGTTTGCTTAATTTCTTATCAGTACTCTGGTTAGGTTACTTCAAGTGATAACTGTTCTCCCCTGAATTTATTGCGTTTCAGATTCTTGTAAGCTACCTTCAGGTTTTCACTCCTTGGTCCTGCTGCTTGGCTAGACTGTAGTAATATAGTTTTATTTCTTCTAACAAATATGTCATAGAGACATAGGACTGGAATGTCCTAAAACAGCAGTGACGTACTCAGCGATGCGGAAAAATATGACTAGTATACCTTACAGTTTTAAGGAAACCCGCATTATGTCATTGCACAAATTAATGTTTTTTTCGCATCTCAAAATCTGCATTTGGTTTTCCTTCCTCCATCTCAAAAAGGATATAGTAGGAGAAGAAAAACTAACGAGAAGGACAGCCTGTGTGATCAGAGAAATAGGAAAATGTCCAAAGTATGCTAGTATTAGTCAACATGAAAAAGTGAAATAACTAAGAGAGGATGTTGGAAATCTGTGACATTGTGAATGGTATGCAGAAGGTGAATAAGGAATATTTATTTGTTTACCCTTAAAATAACATTAATTAGGATGCTCAGTGAAATTAATCGAGTATGAAGTAGAAGAAAGGAAGCACTACTTTATGTAGCATGTTATGGTGCTGTGGGCTTCATTGGTATAGGACCGGTGTGGAAGTCTTGAAGGGACTGGGCAGTTAGTGGATGCTTCTCCTCTACCCTGGGGAAATTCATGATTTCTAGAAGCCAAGGGGGCTAGTCAGGGGAAAGATTTCTCTATTTACATGCTGCCTAAGTGTTTGGTAAGACAGAGGTTAATGAGTAAAGTGGACTTTTGGTCCAAATATGCCATTGCCTCTATTCTCTCAGGCTACTGAGTTTGTTTACTTGGTGTGGGAAGTGGTCAGTCCTTTGGCCCCTTGTTTACTTCAGCATTCCTGCTAGCGTTACCAGATGTCAGCCTAACTGATGGCTTGGGAACTGTTGGGCAGGTTCAGCTGTCACTGCCAGCACTGCGAAACCTCACACTGATTTTGCCTGGCAGCAAGTTAGTCTGTAATGTTGGTGTTGATGGTATTGTCTTGCAGCAGTACGTCATTTGTCAATGTGAGCAGCCCAAGATTCTGTTGATGCTTCTTGACCTATTCGATCTACTTATACAGCTATTTACATAGTCGCAGAGGTGTAACTTTCCTATCATGTGTCAAGGTCTTGGATGATAAACTGATTGACCTCTTTGTCATACTCCTTCAATAGTTGCTTTCCAAATTATTCCTAGATAGCTCTTTTTTGTAAGGTTTCCCATAGCATTGCAAAATGAAATATGAACAGTCTGCTAGGAAACTGAGTTAGGCATAAATATATCAATAAGGGCAGAAAAATTTCCGTTTTAGACCTATCCATTTTCAATAGGCCTGTATTTTCTTGCCTATTCTCACTTGGCATTCTTCTTCTCACTGCTTATTAATTTTACTATTTTTACATAATTCTTATTTTACATGTTTCCTGAAATCACAGAGAGGTTCAGTCCACCCACTCCACCCTTTTCCTAAAAATGCAGTGTGATCAAATTTGCATTAACACCTAGTCAGTTCTCATGGTTGTACGATCCCACCTTCAGTGTACGTGCAGTGCAGGAAAACTTGGGAAGCAGAACCATGAGTCACTTCACCACTAAGCAAAAAAGTAGCCAGTGGCTTTTATTTTAAAACCTGTAGAGAGGTGCAGCTCTTCCATCTAGTTCTGTCTGAAAGAAATGTGGTTACCGATGACTCCATCATGCCTGCGTGCGCTCTGGGTGCCTTTGGCACTACTACTAGAGCTACTGCCTTCAGATCACGTCAGAAAACATTTGCTTCCTGAAGGAGAAATGAGACAGGATAAGGGAAATGGCGAAATAGTATATTGTGGTGTTTTGCTTGCTTTGCCAGGCTTTCCACCCCCTCCACTGTAGTGATAGAGCATAGTTTGTGACGTTGGCCTTGCTACGTGTACAGTAAGTGGGGTTAGCAGTACCTGTCAGATTTAACGGATTCATTGGAATTTCTTCCTCTGAAGGTCTGAATTTTTTAATTTACAATTTTAAAGCTTTATATGCACAATTAAAAATATAGACTAGTTAAGACTTTCCACTATTCAAAGTGATACAATGTGGTTTGTAATTGCCAAAGCCTGCCAAGTAGTTATGCGTAGTGTAAGGACAGTGTCCAGAAACCCTTGTTGGTAGGATTTGGAGGGGGAAGAAAAAAAAAGGGGGAAAAAAAAAAAAGGAAGAAAAAATTAAAAAGTATCCAAACAAGAAGTATCAGATTTTGGTTTCAGAAGACAGGTATGTTCACAGGGTGTGACTGCTTCTTTTGGCCTGTAGCTAAACAGGCTATACAACATATATTCGTGCATGTAGATATGAAAGCAAAGCAAGCCGTCTAATTGTTGGGCTTATGTAGGATTTATTAACCTTTATTGGCAAAAGAAGGACTGTATTATGTTTAGTCTAAACTCAGCTTGTATTTTGAACTTTTTGTCTTTTACTTGTCTGTACAGTTTTGGCTTTTCAACTCTGTGTGAGTATCTAGCTCACTCTTCTATATTGTACCACAGTTTTGTTGGGGACCCTACTAAACAAACAGACCCACAGTCCTGTCAGCCAAGAACTAGAGCGTATTATATGTCTCCTTGCAACACAGTATTTCAGGTTATAACTTTTCACTGGATAGTATTTTTTTATCTGCAAACTTATGCAGCAAATGCAATTAGGAGGACCTGAAAAATAGTGTATTTTACAAGGGGGGAGAGAGGTGTGAGAGAGAGGAACATCCCCTCCCAGGTAGGAAGCTCTAGAGGAGAAAGTTATCTGTATTGCTAGAGTATTTTGTGGTCTTGTGCCACGGTGGTATAGTGGTTGCTGTCACGGTCAGCTCTTGGTCACCATCCCACCTTCTAAAGACAATGCTTTGGAACGAAAATGTTCAGCTAGTACCAAACATCACAGTCTCTGCAGAGAAACTGCTTTTGTTGCATATTGTTATTCCTCCCATCCACACACAGACTTAAACTTTTTCACATTCAGCAGGTACAAAATCTCTCCCTCTCTCTCTCTACATCTCTCTGGGCTACTTTATTTTTATCCCCCCCCCCCCCCNTAACTGTTTCCTACTTTGTGTGCTGTTTCAGAGCTAAGTGAGAGTTAATCTATCTGAAAACTTGTCTACTTTTTTCAGCTAGACCAAATGATTTACTAGAAGATGAAGTCTGCCTATAAACCTTTCTTGCATCTCTCCAGTGATAGGTTGCAGGCAGCTTAGGTAGTTTGCCTGCATGGGTGTGATACATAGTTCTAGTTATCCTGGAGTAATTGAAGTGGTATCTCCTGAGTAGCACAAAATAGTGTGAACTCACTCATTGTTAGTTGGGGGAGTTTCTTCAGGCAGGATTATGTCCATATTAGCAGTTGCATAAATAATGGATTAAGGAAGCATCCACTATTTGCCATTTCTTTGTCTGTCATATTGGCATTGTCTTTCTGATGGTTTAATACTGTGCTCTGCTAATGTTGTCATTACCTGTTTTTCCGTCCTTCACCATAGACTACTTTGACTTTGATCAGAGGAAGATGGTGTGACAATGGTGGAAATACAAATGGTCAGAAAAAGACAGCAAGAATGCTAATTTTAAAAGTTTTACTGTGAGTGTCCAGTCTCAGGATGAAATGTCTGAGATCATTGAGTGATGATCTATTCCAAAATGCTATCAGAGAAAAGCCAGCATCATCTTGATCTTCCTCTTCCTACCTCTGTCCTTCATGCCACATGTACTTAAATAGTGTGTGTTTAGTCCCTGCATGCTTTCTGCCTCTATTATGTTGTGGGCAAAACGTCTTTGCTATCTGTTATATCTCTAATGATGGCACTTCTCGTGACTGCATCCCTGGCAGGTAGGTGGGGTACTGCTACAGTAATACCTGGATGTATGTTCAGCTGCGTGCACCGGGCTGGGCTCCTGTGAGTCTCTGTTGACTGAAGGAGATGGTCTCTGACTGTGTAGCTTCTGGAAGACGCTGAGGCAGCCCCCAGCATTAACCTCGCTGTGGAAATGGGCTGGCAGAAGGGTCAGGTGTGGCACTCTTCTGAGCCCCTCCTTTCTTCTTGTGTACATTACAGTGGAGCAGGCGAGTCCTTGCTCTTCTTTTTACTATCTGCCTCTTGCTCTCTGGAAATCGCAAGGGTTGCAGCAAAGCCTGAATGCGAGCCAGAAGCCCTGCACTGTCATTCCCTGTCATTTCCTCCCTGACCTCCTTCTGGAGCTGCCAGTTTGGACCGTGGGAACGGTCCCCCCAGGAGGGCAGCATCTCCCCACTCCTGGTCCTGGCTGCTGGCTTTGCTGGGCCCAGCCCTGCCTTGCCTTCTTGCCTCTCCCCATCTTGGCTGGGCTGCAGCACCCTGCCGGAGGCAGCAGGACCTTTCCGAGGGGCCGGAGGCGAGCAGGCTGGGCGAGCGGGGCAGCCATGCACAGCCTCTCTGTGTCCCCGCCCCGCTCCTGGAGCTGGGGCTGCATGTCACCCTCGTCCCCCCCAGGTATGTGGGTCTGGGCTCGGGGTGCAGAGGGTGAGCCCTTGGGGCCAGCATCGCGTTCAGGGAGCTGGGGTTGGCTGGGCAGCAGGTGTCTTCCCAGATCCTCGGCTTTGTCTGCCCTCTGCTGTGGTAAGAATTGGAAATAGGTACCCTGCTCACGCTCCTGAGAGCTCTTGTGTGCCTTTCGGGTCTTGGAAGGGTTTATGCAGGTGCAATGAGTTTTGCGTACTGTAGCTGATGGAAGATGTCTTCTGAACAAGCTTTGTGCTTTCTGATACTTGGCTGTATACTGTATGCATGCATGCATGTTTTGCAGGACTCTTAGCATACTTCTACCTTCAGAGTTTAAAATAGTATTTAAATATGATGGTGAAGTGGTGATTAACCAGTATTGGTTGTGGTCATACTGATGCAGTATCAGTGCATACGTTCATCTGCTGGTTTCTGCCTCAGCCTTGATAGCGGCTCATCACACAAAGTACTTGCATCCAACAGCTGAATTGTGTAGGAATCGGAGAAAAACATGGAAGCAGTTGTGTATTGATATGGTATCATGTATGCATTACTCTTGCAGAGTTCCTGAATGATTATGAAACCTGCTGTACTTGATGTTTTGCTTGCCTTGCAATGCAACTTTAAGGCCTAAGAGATACTTCTGATGTGCCCTCCTGTTC
The DNA here is from genome assembly GCA_013401315.1 of Balaeniceps rex. NCBI lineage: Eukaryota > Metazoa > Chordata > Aves > Pelecaniformes > Balaenicipitidae > Balaeniceps > Balaeniceps rex. The sequence goes on from VYZW01055527.1 coordinate 8,590, forward strand.
CTGTTCACAGCTGCAATTTGCACATCCTGTAGATCTCTTTCAAAACATGTTGATAGGCAAACATCTTGAAAGTCAATTACTTGAATAATTTTTTTTCTCTTTAGATGACAATCAGAACAAAACCAATGAAAAGAAAGAGAAAAAAATGGTTTCTCAGAAACCCCATGGTACCATAGAATATACTGTAAGTATTGGTGTGTGCTTTGTTCATGTCTGCTTTTTGAAAGTGGAGTTCTTGAGGTCGAGAGGGAGCCAGTGGCACAAAACTGAAAGCACTAAGTGAATACTGGCTGCAGTTTGTACCTATCTCAATAGGGATTGCTTCAAATGTCATTGTGTGGAAAGAGCTAGGCTCATGTCCTGAACCACTGTTCAACCCAGGTCCTCCACCTCTTCTCACAGTTGCCAGTCCTATTTTTACTTTGGCGCCATGGCTCTTTAGTAGAGTAATTGGTTTTGTTATTCTGAAAAATACTTCCATTCCACAGTGTTGCATAGGTCATCAAGTGGTTGGCCTGTGCTTGGTCCTGAGATGATGTGAGACCTCTCTAAGCTGGAGCAGGGTGGCAGGGTGCTGCTGTGGCAGCTCAGAGGACTGGCTCTGCCCAGAAAGTCTCTGTGTGAGCTGGCCAGGTCCCTGAACGCCGCCCTCCACCACACAGAGCGACTGTGGAAGGCGAGTGTCCCAGCTAGGAATAGCACAAATGCCTGATGTGCTGCAACTGCTGAAGGTGTAATGAACTTTCCAGTGTGTGTCCTTTCCCCACTTGCCAGACCAGTTCTAAATAAGGTGATGCTGCTTTAAAGTTTTATGAGAAAAGGATAGAGATGTTTGTAACATGTCTTCATTTTATCTGCTGGATATACGAGATAATTTTTTTTTTTTAATTCATACTGGCTTATCACATAAGCTATTAAACAGAGGGTGTGGTTGAGATCATCAAATCTATTCCCTGCAAACAGTCTGTTAGATGGTTTTAGTTCAGCTGGTGTGCTGAATGTGTTCACTATGGTATCTTAAGCTTCAACTCTTTCTTCAGGCTGGAAATCAGGACACCATAAACAGCATAGCATTAAAGTTTAACATCACCCCAAACAAGCTTGTGGAGCTCAATAAGCTTTTCACACAGACGATTGTGCCAGGCCAGGTAAATCTTTTATGTTTTGTTTTTTTTTTTAAATACCTGAAACCTGATTATTTGCTGTGTATTTAAAAGCTTTTTACTACTTTCACGTATCTTTTAGGTACTTGGATACAAGGATAATGGACAGTAATTTAAATCCTTAAAGGGGAACTCGCTAGGTCATTACCTGGAGTTGGGGGGCGGCTTTGTAATTGCCATATCTGACTTCTGTTATTTATTTGCTGTCACTAAAACTTAAAGATGAGTCTGAATCTCAAGAGGGTAATGTAGCTGTTGCAAGAGAGTCAAATTCTTTGAAAGCCTAGATAAATGCTATATATAATACATTAAAGAATTAGAGAGTTAGATACAGTAATTGAAATGGCTCTTTGCCATTATGTTCGGGATGAGTCGGTCTCCTGTAAGATGAGAAATGGATAGAGATAGAAAGTTTTTGGGAGAGTCAAGTAATGGAAATGCAAATGTGAAGGCTAACACCTGGTTCTTGAAGAGCAGATCTCTACTTCTGCTTCATGGACATGAAGAGATTGAAGTGTCCTTGTTTGCAAATGAGGAAACTGAGGCACAAAGAGATGGCTATGACTTGCCTAAGAATACCCAGCAGACAAAAGCTGGGATAAGCAAAATGGTTTTATTTTTCTGAACATTTTTAGTTTAAAACTAAGCTGTTAACATTTTTTTTAACTTTAGGCCTTCTCTTTGGACCTGAGTTTGCTGTTACAAGTTAATAGTTGTTTTACAGTGACTTGTTTTGTAGTTGCGATAGTTGCAAGACAACCTGCGATTTTAACTTTGGGGAAAAAAAAGGAGATTCTCATCCTGTGGAAAATGTTTTATTTTCTTGCCTGTGCTGCAAAACAAAATGTAGAGCTAGATCCTGTAATTAATTAGATCTGCATGTGCCCTGCCATCACCACCTACAAAGGAGGACTCTAGAATCTAAAGTAGTTGTTAAGGAGTGCATTGCAATCATGAGTGATCAGTATTGGGTTGTCTTTCTAGTAGAACGTGTATTTATAGTGAGTAACTTTTTGAAGCTTGTGTCTTACTGTTTTGACATATGTGTTTGTATTAGATTCTCTTTGTGCCAGAAACAAGCGCTGCAAGACTGTCTTCTTTCAGTCCTGGTGCACCTGTTTCTCCTTCTTCATCAGATGCCGAATATGATAAACTCCCTGTAAGTCAAACATTGGTTCACTGGTCTTAAACTCACAAAATAATTTCTGATTCTGAAGCTGAGATTCAAGGCTGTGTAAATAGCAGTATTTTGAGGTTACGCTACACACAAGGTCTGAACTGTATTGATTAACACTAATTTTATTTGCTGTACTACAGAATTTACCATCTCTTTAAAATATTCCAAATTAAGGGAATTCTGTCTGAGCTTAGAAACCCAGTACAAGTTCAGTTGGGCCCAGAGTCTAGCAAAGCAATTGAAAATGGTGTAGTGTATAGTTTTTAAAGAATAGAAAGTTAAATATGAAGAATTACTTAGTGTTTCACCCTGGAGATTTCTGTGCTGCTGTGGAGTCCAGAGCCTTGATCCTGCATTGGGATCCAGGAGCACAGAGGCTGTCAGTTTAGTCTGAGCAGTTTCTTTCCAGTTAAGCGTATTATGGTGGTACCCATATATAGACTTGACTTATATAGACAAGACTGCTGGATTTAACCTTTGTGAAAGGCCTTGGCATAGCTGATCTTTCATTTTCCTTAGAAGGGTGATTGGCCATGATGATTTTAGGTAGTATTTTTAGGGAGTTCAGCTGTCCACCTAATGATGTTAAAGCAATTAGACATTTCAAATCCGTAACTAATGAAAAGGAAAGTGGAGAGAAGCCTGGAGTGAATAACTGTGTTAAGCTTAGTCTTACGCCTCTGTGCTGCCTGCATGGGGAATCACACCAGTGCACTGTGTGCAGAGGTCTTCAGTGTAGATGAGGTGGCAGGACTGGCCCTGTCTTAATATGAGTACCTCATTGAAATTTGGTGAGCTGACTTGCCTTGGAATTTTTTAATTTCTTGCCTGTTATTTGCATGAAGGTTTTTTTGTAATGTTATGAGTTTTTTCTTCCATACAGGATACTGTGGGAAGCGTACGTATATACATACATACATACATACATGACCACCACTTTTCTTCCTTAAGCAAAAGGAAAATAGTTGTTTGAACCTGGCCTTTTAGTTGCCCAAAATCTAAAAGTATATCGTTCTGGTCCTGTTGCTCTGCACTGAACTTTTTCCTTTTTTAAGGATGCTGATTTGGCAAGAAAGGCCTTCAAACCAGTTGAGAGAGTCCTGTCCTCTACTTCAGAAGAGGATGAGCCCGTGGTTGTCAAATTTTTAAAAATGAATTGTCGTTACTTCACAGATGGCAAGGTAGGTGGAACCTGGCTTTTTGGGCATTGTTTGAGATTCTTTAAAAGCAAAATCTGTTTGGATAAGTGAGAGATGAATACTGGGGGAGTCAAACGTGCTCCATATTTGTAAAGAATGAAAATGTTATGGTGGCTTTATCTATCACTGCTGTGTTTATTGATACCATGGTAATATGCTATATCATTTTGTTCTTTCAGTTGTTTAATCTGTTACGATAATTGCTTTATGAAAAAAATAGCTCTTCTACCCATCTTCGTTCCCTCACTATGTCTTAGCAGAATTATCTGTTTAAGAGTTTATTGCTAGATACACAGAGAAAACTGCACTTTAGAGTTATGACGTGTCAGGTTTAGTTGTCCAGTTCCATCAAATTGTGCAACAGCTTTATAAAACAAGCACATGCCTATCTATTTCATTTATGACTTTAAGCTAAATTTTAACTGTTTCCAGAGCAGTGTTTCCAAATATGTCCATGTTGCTTCTGCACTTGCTAATGAATGTCATGCAAACCCTAATAAAAAGATAAATATTGCATGAGACAACCTTTTATTTCTTTTTTTTGCAAGTGTTCTTGTAACATACATGTTCCCACTGGGACTGCAACCCTAAATTTTACAGCAGCTGTTTTAGAAGCAAAGGCACAAAGCTTGGGCAGTATTTTAACCCTCTCTTCTCAAGGTTGCAAGACACTGTCTTCTTGTCGTGGTTTAGCCCCAGTCGGCAGCTAAGCACCACGCAGCCGCTCGCTCACCCTCCCCCTCCCCGGTGGGATGGGGGAGAGAATCGGAAGGGCAAGAGTAAGAAAACCCACGGGTTGAGATAAGAACAGTTTAATAATTGAAATAAAATAATAATAATAATAATAATAGTAATGAAAAGGAGAACGAGAGAGACAAACAAAACCCAGGGAAAAGAAAACAAGTGATGCAACCGCTCACCACCCGCCGACTGACACCCAGCCAGTCCCCAAGCAGCGATCGCTGCCCCCCGGCTAACTCCCCTCGGTTTATATACTGAGCATGATGTCATATGGTATGGAATAGCCCTTTGGTCAATTTGGATCAACTATCTTGGGCTGTGCCCCCTCCCAACTTCTTGTGCACCTGGCAGAGCATGGGAAGCTGAAAAAGAAAGTCCTTGACTAGTCTAAGCATTACTTAGCAACAACTAAAACATCAGTGTGTTATCAGCATTCTTCTCATCCTAAATCCAAAACACAGCACTATGCCAGCTACTAGGAAGAAAAGTAACTCTAACTCAGCTGAAACCAGGACACTTCTTGAACTGTCTACTTTTGTATATCTACTGTTGTGGACTCTGGTTTCAGTTAGATGTCTGCATATTTGCGTTTTCAAGTTCTCTGGAATTTATAACGCTAAATATATTTTTCCTTTAGTCCTGACTTTTGTAAGATGGATGTGTTTACACCTACAGTTTTTGGCTTCTTTTCGCATCAAGTAGATGTAGACTGTACTTAACCGCTCTGCAATTTTTCAGTCTGCTGTTTTATAGAAAGTAATAGAGGGCTGCTTGATGTCTTGCATGTAAATTAGGGCAATACTGTTGCTTTGTTATGTGATGCTTGCTAGGTGCAGAGGGTATAGATTGCCAATTTTATGGCCGCAGGACTGAAAAAGTAATTTGCAGTCAGAACAATCAAAAGTGAGATGGCTTCTTTGCCAGTGTAGCTAAAATCCCTCATTGCCTTGCTTCCTGCAGTGGCTGGGTAGGAAGTACAGCCTACTGATGTATTGCTTTTCTGGCTAAATAGTTACATACCTGTGGGAGAAGCCTCTGCACTTGATTTTGATTCTTTCATCCAAACACAAACTAGGCATGCGTACGTGAGTCATACAGGAGAAGGAAATGGGAAATACATACAGACTTTGCTTTACAAAGGAGCAGGCACACATGTACTCACTGGCTAGTGCCAAGCCATCAGCATGGCATCTCCCTCATTTAAAAAAAAAAAAAAAAAAAAAAAAAAAAAAAAAATCAAGCTTGTGGTCATTTACATGCTTATTTGTTAGCCTTCCTTGGCTTGCCTTGCAGATGACCTTGGATAATTAATAGTATCTACAGTGTAGGTCATTTCTGCTGATCTGTGGCTTTTATTTGTCAGATGTCATGATTTACGCACAGCTGCTGAGTTGATCTGGTGAATTTTGTAGCTTGTCTGAAGGAGAGGATGCAGGACTAAGACATTGGAAATCTCTTTAAACCTTGAAAAATGGTCAGTTGCCATAGGTTGAATGCTGAATAACGGCTGATGCAGCCTCGTACTGAATCCATGGTTGGAGCACGTTTTGAACAATTATATGTATCTTCTACAGCTGTGCAAAATATGCTTGGATCGGTGGTAAAAGCTGCTTCTAGATCAGGGAGAAACTTTCATGTCAGGTCCCTGTGTATAGAAGCTTTTTGCATGTACCTCTAGGAGAGTAGATCAAAGGGAGTTGTAATGTAGCTTAGCATAGTAACCTTGACATTTCCATGAGTAAGACTACCTTCAGGTGTGCTGGTTCCATATAAATTCATGTATTGTATGAAGGTGGCTGCATCTAGAATAAAATGGTACTTTTTTTTTAAATCCACTGACCTATTTTGTCTGACATTGAGTAACAGTCTGCAGTTTTAGCTTGTAGCAGCCAGCACTGAGAGTCGAATAGTTCAGATGGTTTTCCTTATCAGCCAGGCACTTGGATGTCACTAAGCAATCTTTCTTTACTCTCCTTACAGTGTCTGACTTGATGCATTTGGAAACCAAAGTGTTTTGCTAGCAAACATTGCATGATGGGATATAGAGGCAGGAGAGAGGTTTTTCTTTTTAGGATAGTAGCGTAAAATCCAATATCAAATGATAAGTGAATCACATATGATGTGCTAACTCTTCCTTCTCCTATTTTAGGGCGTAGTTGGAGGAGTCATGATAGTAACTCCAAATAATATCATGTTTGACCCACATAAGTCTGATCCTCTGGTAATTGAGAATGGCTGTGAAGAATACGGGCTCATCTGCCCTATGGAGGAGGTTGTCTCAATAGCTCTCTACAATGACATCTCTCACATGAAGATTAAAGACGCATTGCCATCGTAAGGAGTGTTCTTCCCTGAACTTACGTTTACAGATTTTCAGTGAGGGTCATGGAAAAGGAGTCGGGGGGAGTGGAGGGAAAGCATTTTAATGCAGCAGAATAAAACAAATCAGGGAAGGAAAGTGCCAACAAAGGAATGATTCACTTGTATTGTTCTTCTGCTTTCTTTTTAGAACAATTCAGTGGCAGTAAAGAGAAATGGGTTATGAATATGAGAACCAAAGTGCAAAGGAGGCCAGTAAAAATCAGTAATTAAAAGCATTGGTGGCATGCCATGGTTGGGCTCTTCCACTGACCCATCCCTGGGGTTATTTCAGTGGAAGAGGGTTAGATTTGGACCATTTCTTGTATTACTAGGACTGAGGGGAGTATTTAAAACTTTCGAAGACAACAACACCTTAAGTGCCATCTTCAGTACCTACAGAAATACCAGTCTGTGAAATACTTCCACTTCATAATTAGAAATGCAGTGATGGTTTGCATTTATAATACATAATAGACTTTCTGGGGTGGACTACTTTAATTTATGCATAGTCTAGGCACTGCTTATGTATTTGTTTAAAGCAAGATTTTGTCCTTACAGGCAACACCTGTTTGATGAGTTAAATTCATCCACTTCCTTCCATTTTCTCATTTCAAGAAAAAGTTTCCAGATATTTGTTATGCTCGTTACTAGAATGTCTAATAACTTCTTAGTAACTTTTAAGTGATGAGAATCTTGTATTCTCATTCACCTCAGACTTCTTAACAGTAATGAAGAGCTCAAGTTGTATGCTGTTAATTTTTTAAGAATTTTCCATTTTGAAATGTTTTATGATTGTCCTGCTTTAAAAAGAAATCTTTGGGGAAGTCTGCATTCAAACAGTACGTTTGAGTAATGGAGAAAAATGAAAGGAAAAAAACCCAACTCTGTTGCCTGTTACCATTCTGCAGTAAACATGTTCAAACAGGGTATGGCTTATCTCCGATTTGCTTTCTTCTCAAAAACACATTTGTACTGACTAGGGCAGCATGGATGGTTGTAGAGGTTGACTCATTGTCAGGTGTGGGAAAGAACGGTATTAATACGGTGTGAATGAAATTCCAGCAGCTAAATACATGTCCTGTGTTTTTTTGGTTACTGAACTTCTGATGACTTGCACATTGTTATTGCATGTGTACCATTTCTTCACCCATGTGGCATATTCTGCCAAGTGGATTACTCATTTTATTTCGGTATTATCCTTTCTGCATTTTTCTTCATTTTCTTTAAAGTCACTTATTTCCACTGAGGTATGTTTATTTTGGAGAAGGTAATTTTTCATTGAGTTTCAGAGCTTAAGTTAAGTTGGTATATTATTTATTTTTTCTTTTCCATTTTTTTTTTTTCTGTTTCCATTTTGCTTTTAACATCCTATGTACATCCATCATTTTCCCTGACAGTGACATACCAAAGGATCTTTGTCCTCTGTACAGGCCAGGAGAATGGGAAGACCTGTCCTCTGAGAAAGATATCAATCCTTTCAGCAAGTTCAAATCCCTTAGCAAGGAAAAGAGGCAGCAGAATGGCGATCCATCTGTTGCTCTGGGTGCCAAACAGATAAAGCCTTCAGATAAGGAAAAGTCTGCTGATTTTGAAGTTCTTCAGTCATCTGAGAGTACAGGCTCAGTCAAGTCAAAGTCACTGGAGTTTTCCAACAACATCACTGCCACTGAACACTTGGAAAAGTTTGCTGTGGATCCATGTGCTAAGGAGCCTTCTGGGGAAAAAAATGCTTCAGATGTCAAAACCAGAGAAAAATCCCTTTTGGAAGGAGAGGATGAGTTCATTGAGCTGGAAAAGACGTCATCTCGTATGGATAGAGGGTTGGACAGGAAAATCTCAGTAATGGAAGGCTTGCTGGCTGACCCCACGGAGTTGGGGAGAACTAAGCAGCAGGTAACCAAACCCACTACAGAAGTCCAGGAGCACTTGACAGTTGATTCCTTGGAAAAAAAGGACAGTGTTGAACCTAAAGCTGACTTAGACTTAGAGCTGTGTGAAAAGCAAGATGTTATTCCAGAAGTAAACAAATGTGTCAGTTCCCCGACAGGTAAGGTGGAGACTGCATTGGACACTAAGAAAGAGCTAGAGAAAGATAAACTTATTGAATTTTACCTCAATAAAGATGGGAATGGGTCTCAGTCATCTGAAGACTTACACAAGGCTGAAATCCAGAAAGGTGAAAACAATAAAGCAATTGGCATAGACCTTACACTTAGCTGTTCAAAGTCCCACGCTAATGAAGTCCATACAGTTAAAAGTATGGAGCTTGATTCCTGCTGTGTTGAAAGGAAAGGACCTTCATTAGAAATCAGCTCAGCAGCAGCAGAGGAAAAGGATCTGAAAGAGTCTGTGGACTCTTCATTAGTACCAGCTATAGACAAGACCTGTCAAGAAACACAGTTAGACAATCAATCAGAAATCAGACTGTGGCTGCTGCAGAAAATTCAAGTGCCAATTGAAGGTAGGTCTCTGGTTATCCTTGTTTCCTCTGAGACTTGGACAGCATTATGACGGTAACCTTTGAATTGATAGCCGCCTGCTCTAAATTTCCTCTTTCTATAATACCTGGTCTTTTTTTTTTTTTTACTCTTGTATATTACATTTTTATATTATCTGCTATTTAGAAGAAAAAAGTACCTTCAAATTCCCTAAGCTTCTAGCTTGATAAGTAGCTTGTGTGCTCTTTCCATATTAAGTGATTGCTCTTTACCTAATCTTCACCTCTGTTTACTGGCTTTAAGAAGGACAGTGAAATGTCATCCAGTTGCAATGTTGATGGGGCATTTTATGGCCTAAGAAATTGTCACTCTGTATTGGTAACTTCTACAGTGAAGTCTGTCAGTGTATTTCTGATAGTATCCAAAGTAGTAGTGCATTGCTGTAAAGGGGGGTACCAAAGTATTCTTGACACTATTTGCATCTGTCTAGTGTCTTTCATGCTATGGAAACCCATAAAGAAGTGATAAGTAGGAATATATGTAGAGTCTTACAACTGATCATTTTGTCCTGATTGGTCATTGGGTTACTATAAATAAAATTCAGGCTGTTACTGGAAACGATATAAAAAAATGAAATCTCAATTTAGATAGTGTGTACACATACTACTATTTCTACTACAGCTCAGTGCCTCTAAACACTAGTCCATCCTGGACTGCTGATGCTCCTCTCTTGGTAGTTTAATGAACCAGTGGACATACCCTTGATTCATATCAGGTCGTGGGGGATGGTTAGAGTGGAAGTCTTTATTTTAAAAACAGTTGTTCTTAAAATGATTTTTCCTTTCTTTTGGTAGAGTTTATATCTCGCTAATCATATTTGGTGATTGCTCTCATTGGGAGAGAAAAAGAAAAAATGGCTGTGTGCGTACTCCTAAAATGAATGAGGCAATTTGAGTGCAATTGAGGCTATAGTTTAATAAGCAATTTTTCTGTTGCACTGGCAATTTAATGAACTTAAACCGCTCCTATGTGTGACCGTGTCTTGTGCAGACAAAACATGTTTGTATGGCTGACCACCAGAGTTGAGGAACTGATCGGGCCCTGTGTGTGTGCAGGATTACCCTTCAACTGGATGGGTTTCCTGGACCAAGTCAAACACTGTCCCCTTTACTTGCCTGCTTCATGTTGCAGCTTGCACCCAGCCTGATGATCTTACTGATTTGTTTTACAGGGCTATTCTGTACATATGTGTACAGCTGAGGGGGATACAGGCTGTGACAAAATGGGAATAAATGGCCACAGTTTAGGATGAACAAGGATTTATTAAACCAGTTTTGCTATTGAATGACATGTCAGGTTTAATTCTGTCTATGGTGCCTCTGAGTATTCCTTTGCACAAGATTATTAATCTTTGTGACCGTGTTTTATCAGCTGTGGTATTTGTACTTTCCTGTAAGCAGCCCATTTCTTTTGTCTCTCATTCAGATATGCTTCCTTCAAAAGAGGAGAAGAGCAAGACTCCTCCAATGTTTCTGTGCATTAAAGTAGGCAAGCCCATGAGAAAGTCCTTTGCGTCTCAGAGCACCACCATGTCTCAACAGTACAGTAAAAAGATAAAGCAACCAGAGTACTGGTTTGCTGTTCCTCGGGAAAGGTAAGCTGCAGCACATAGCATGAAAACGTTTGTCTCTTATTTTTTTTAAACGTGTAGTGCTTTCTGGAGTTGAATCTGACTTTTCCTACGTGGTCCAAGGCATGAAAGCATGCTGAGATGAGGAGAGGGGTGCCCTCGTTTCATTGCATGCCAGAGAGATAAAGCAGTGTTTGTTACTGGTCTAATATGGCTCCCAGTGGGAAGGAAGAAGGGATCAGGTGCCACTTGGAAGATGAAAAGAGGGATATACATGTAGCTAACATGATAAAAGCACTGGGGGATGATCTGGGTTTCAGCCGTAGTCTGGGAAGTGAGGGAAAGGGAAAAAGGGGAGCAATGGCAAGAGAGGCAAGGAATCCACTAAGGTGCCAGTGCTAAAAAATAGGTATTTTACATGAGCAAAGGGCATCATGTGGAAAATAGAGACAGTCCTAACTGAAAGAGTGTGGCTATTTCTGCCTTCAGGCCCATAAAAAAACCTCCCTTCCTGCACGATAAAATCAATTTAAATGTTTTATGTGCCTGTAGGTGTGTATGTATGCATAAATAGTACTATAGCAAAAAAAAAAAAAAGTGAAGGCCTGTGATTTTCCACATAAATCACCCAAGAATTTTCACTGGCTGTGAGGAATCAAATCCCTGGTCTTTCTCTTGCTAGAAGGCAGCTAGAGCAATCTCAGAGGTGTCTCTTTAAGATGCAGTCAGTTTTTTTTCTTTTTTTAATAACTTTTCAGAATATTTATTTTCAAATTTGTAGCATGTGTGTTGATTTAAGTATTTATTTCTTGTATTTTAGAAATGAGTGTTTTAAGCAGACCAGTCATGTGAAAGTTGCTGACCCAGGGGAGGAGGGCAAGAGGTTTAATCCAGCTGGAATGTGGCCATTGGGATTGTAGCTGGAGATAGCTTTTAGCCTGCTTGCTATCTGCTGAACCCGGTCCTTGGCTCCTCAGGGATTGCAGAAGGGTGGGTTCAGAAAATTCTAGGTTGAAGTGTAAGTAAATACTTCAAGAATTGGAATGATGCTGTAATATAACACAAGGTCAGTTATTGCTTTGGGGATAGCGTATGTAATGTTGAATAAAGCTGCTGAGCTGAACTGAGGTCATCTCTGATTGTTGCTCTGTGCAACAAGTAAATCTATTAAGCTTCTTACCACAAACTTGGAAAACAGCTTCTTGTCATTTTGTGAGCAGAACTTTTCTGATTAGTGAGGGGACCTAATCCATATATAAACTGAACTGTTGACAACTGGTTTATACGTAAGTTTTTAGCATGAGGAAAAACGAATTTCTGCAGTGAGCTGTTGGCAGCAGCACTTGGCTGTGCTGGCTGACAGGCCAGATCTTTGCTGTCAGGGCTGCTGTTCAGATCTTGATCAAAATTAGTGGTGAATGTAGTGTAAGATTGGGTCATTTCGGTGGTATTCATGCATGCCTGTTTTAACACCACAGAGGTGCATAAAAGATCATGTAGAACTTGGGGCAAAAATTAAATGTCAGACCCATTCCTTCGTATTAATGCAAGACATGTCTTCACCTAACAAGTTAGTGTTTTCTCCAAACTCTCGGATGCCTTCCCAAAGCAAAATGCATTGCTTCCTACCCGCTGGTGATATTCTTGGAGCAGTATTGCATAGTATATAATTATCAGTGTTGCATCTTGAGTACCATGGACAGTAGGCCATTTGGGATAGCTTTGCAATGTATTTTTGATACGATGTATCAAAATAATTTCCTAAGTTTGAAAACATTTGGAATGCAATTTATATTCATGTATGAAAATATCAAAAATACCACTCATCTCATTGGCCATAAAACAGCATAAATAAAACACTTTCTGTCCAGTGCAGTCACAGTAGCTTGTGCAGCATCTTAATGTTTTGTAGTAATTTAAAAAAACCAACCAAACAAACCAACCTGGATTGAGATTGTGAAGAAATTGGTGTGCATGTCTATAATCACTGTGTAAGTTAAATCTTCCTCTGATTTGCATTTAATTACATTTTTCCATGGTCTCTTAGTGTTTGCTGTTAAAACAGCTTCTGTCATCAGTTGTGAAAATGGCTCCATTTTCAGCCTGGGCCCTGTAGCCCACCAGTCCCAGCGGAGCTGCTTATCCATTTGCAGACTGCTGCTGCTTTCCTGGCCTTCGCAGGCTGCAGGAAAGCTGCACTGGGGGGGAGATGTACTTACCTTTTAAAATTTTTTAATCTTTTTTCCTTTGGTTTTAATGGAAGCTTCTGGAAACATTATTAATACAGAGGGAAGACTGTTAGGCTGATATTCTTTATAAAGGCTGTCAATAAGTCTTAAGTCGTTTGCCTTTTGTGGCTGTTGTAGGTTTTCTCTCTTCCTACGTGGCTTCCCAGGTGCCAAGAGCGTCCTGGCGTGCGTCGCCCCGTGACCTGCACAGCGCAGCTGAGTTAATCAGTGACTATAGGGCTGCTTTGCACTGCCCGCTTGATCACAGTGGTGCTCACCTTGACACGTAAGAGGGGACATGGACACCTCGAGTTGCCTTATATACAGATTACTACAGATTACTCAGTCTAGGGCAGCTTCTTGTCAGGTTCAGCTGAGCAGAGAGGTACCCATGTTTTTGGACACTAATAGAGAGATTGATTCTTTTGCTGAGAAGTCTTGCAATGGGTGTCGCTTACAGTATTAAAGGGTAAGTCTGTGCATGCTCTTACTACATGGGTTTATGTTTAAATGGTGTGTAGATTTTCCACCCTACTGGATTTTGAGTAGTAGTAGGTCAGTAATTATGTCACAGATTTCCTCAAGGTCTTGAAGAGGAAAATGCCTTGCACTGGGACAGAGATTGTAATGCAGAATTTCTTTGTTTATAAACATGTGTCCTAACAAATAACTCCCTCATTTTAGCGTTGACTAGTTCCTCAGTCAAGAAGTAAATCTCATTGGTTATCTCTAATATAAATTTGGCAGACAGGTTTGGTTTATGAATGTGTAATTTGAATTGATGTTGATGTAAAAGACATTGCACTGAGACCATGCTGCTCAGAGGGCATCTGCTTTTTTGGAAGTTTCTTTTTTGAGAGCAGGCGGATTTTCAAGGAGGAAAAGTAACAGGGGTTGAGCCTCGCTTCTCTTTTTCAGTCTTAGCTTCCTGCCCCATTGTGGGGGTTTTTTTTGGTTGATTTGGGGATTTGGGTGAGTTTTGGTTTGGTTTTTGTTACTGTTTCTGTGGGGTTTCCTTTTGTAGAGCAAGATGTCGCTTGGTTGTGACTCCTGTTAGTATCTAGTATCCAGTGTATAACACTGAGTAGTTAATACAGTTGAATCTGAGATCTGGAATAACTTGCAGCAGAACTAGCTGAAGTCAATACCTACGTGATGCTTCCATGCACTTACGCAGGGCTTTGCATAAAGGGATGATGATTAAGATGGTCCTGATGCTGAAGGATCACTCTTCCATGCTCCTGTTAATGGAATGGAATAGGTAGCATAAAGCTTAGATTTAGACTCCTTTTGAATTAGCCTTCTACAAATAGAGTACTCCTAGACTCCTGATAAAACAAGATATCAAACTATACAGATGAAACCTATGAAAACCTGTTTGTATCCATAGATTAATATCTTAAAACGAGGGCTCGTATAAGTTTATATAAGCATATGAGGGCTTACGATACTTTAGCCCTCATAAGATTCACGGAGGACCGCCATCATCATCTAGTCGGGCATGTTTATAACAAAGTTGTAGGACTCCTCTGAATTAATTCCTGTTTTTAGGCCAGGAGCTGTGGTCGGACTTAGAGGCTTTGTACATGTATCACAGGATGCAGAAACCCTCTCCCACTGCCCAAACACACAAATTTGGAAGTAGCCCCCCTCCCACCTGTGACTGACTTGAAGACATTCATTTATGGAAAACTGGTTTGCCTCTGCCCTCAAAGTCAGATACTGTTGCCATATCAACAGAAATGGTGGTGGTGATGATGTCAGTTTGGGACCTCCTAAATTAAAGTATATCTTTTAGAAGAAAAATAATTTGCAGTTCGCCCTCAAGAGTCAACTGTAACTTGACAAGTTGTCTGGTGTGTTTTATTGATAATTGCCTTTGCTCTTTTTCAGTGCACTATATACCTAGTTTAATTTTTCTGGCTTCCGGTCCCTGGTTATGGTTGTATCTGTATTACCAGGATTCAGTTCCTCTTAATGTAGGCTATCACAGGGTATCGCTCCTGTAAGCTAAATAACTCTTTTTGCCTCTTGCTGTACAGCAGTTGGTTTTGCATCACTAAGCTGTAACGCTTGAGCGTGACTTGGGAATGGTGCACCAGAGATGGGCAGAGTATTCCAGCAGTGGTCACCAAAGCGTCAAACACCGAACTAAACACAATCTCATTCCTTCTGCTGAATGTTACTTGGTGCGATCCTTAAATGTACCAAGAAAGTATTATCATCAGCGTGCTGGTGCGGAGCTCTTGCTCCAAAATTCAGAGCCGTTACCCCAGGTCTCTAGGGTCCTTTCGCCATCTGCAAGCACAGCCTCTGCTGTGTGTGCTCCTCTGGTCGGATGCATTCACACACACAGCTGGTTGTGCCCAGTTTACTAAGCAATGCAGTGGCATAAATACTCCACGAAGCTTTTGTCTTACACTGATTTTATGACTTTGCTGTCATGATCTTTGTCATGTTTTTTACTCTCAAATTAGTTTTCTACTGAATTTATATCCTTCCCTATAAACTTTTCTTTTTACATTTGTTTTGTGCCCTCTGTGTGTGTCTTACTATGAACATATTTGTAAACATACTCACTTTCCTTTTAATCTGGCTATTGCTGTGGGGTGGTCCCCTCTTTAATCAGTGTTCTGTCTTTCATTTTTGATTTGTGTCTCCTAGGTTGGTTTTTTGTTTTTGTTTGTTTTTTTGGGTTTTGTTTGTTTTGTTTTTTTTGTTTGTTTGGGTTTTTGTTTTGTTTGTTTTTTTGTTTTTTTTCTTAAAAAGTTCCCTGTTATCATCTTTTCCTTTTGAATAATTTCTTCCTGGAGTGATTAACTTCAGGTTTCTGAAGTTGTTCCTTTCCAAGTATCTTATGTTTTGTTGATGTTTCTCTGTTAATGCATGACACACTCATAAGCATGTGATCACCAAAACAGCTGTTGAGTTCTAGGATAAATTTCCTCGCAGCTGTCAAGTTCCTCAAGCAGTGGTTTTTCAATTTAAAAATTGTCTCAATTTTTTTCAGTTTGGTAGCTTGGAAATACCACCATAGCATAATGTTATAATTTTACTAACAGAGAAGGGAATTCTCTGCATCCCCTTTCAGAATGACCTCACTTCTACAGTCACCAATTTCTTATTTTATGCTGCTGCTTCTTAAATCCAGAGTATCTGGATTTATTTAGCATCTGTCCAAGAGGAAAACTTAATTTTGGACTACTTAAAAAAACTGAGCGTACACAGGTCCATGGGGCCTGACAGGAAGTATTATGAGTGTACTGAGGAAGTTGGTTGATGTTATTGCAAGGCTGCTTTCGATCATCCTTTGAAAGGTTATGATCATTGGGAGAGGTCCTTAATAATTGGAAAAACAAACACTGCAACCATCTTCAGAAAAATTGAGGAGGATCTGTGGGAACACAGGGCAGTCAGCTTCACCCCAGTCTCTGGGAAGATTATGAAGCACGTCCTTACGGACGCCGTTTCCAAGCACATGGAGGGCAAGAAGTGATCAGGAACAGCTATTGTAGGTTTACCAAGAGCAAATTGTTTTTCTACCAACCAGATGACTTTTCTGTTTGAGATGCCTAGCTCTGTGAACAAGAGGAGAGCAAAGGATTGGGTTTTTTTTCACCATGACTTAGTTAGGCTTTCAACACAATCTCTCATAGTATCCTTAAAGCCAAATTGGAGAGGTGTGACCTGGACAGGTAGACTACCAGGTGGGTGAAAAACTGACTGGAGCATTGGGCTCAAAGGGTTGATAGCTAGTCTGAGTGGCAGCCAGGCACAAGTGGTATTCCTTGGAGACTGATACTGTTTTAGTGCCTTCATCAGCAACATGGACATTGGGACAGAATACACCTTTGTCATTTTGGGGGATGATGCCAAATTTGGGGAGTGTTCACACATGGGAGGGCAGGGCTGCTGTTCAGAGGGACCTCAACAGGGAGGAATGGGCTGGCAGAAACATCAGGAAGTTCAGAAAAGGCAAATGCACCTGGGGTGGAGCAGCCCCTGCAGTGGTACAGTCTGGGGATAGGTGGCCTGGGGAGCAGTTCTGCAGAAAAGGAGCTGGGGAAGTTGAGAGCAAACTCAACATAAGTCAGTGGTGTGTTTCTGCAGTAATGAAGGCTTGCATCATGATGAGATAGAAGAGAAAAACAACATGAGACCAGTTATGGGTGGAACAGGTTGCATGGAGAGGTTGTGGAATCTCTGATGGAGATTTTCACAACTGCAAATGGACAAGGCTGTGCAACCTCCTCTAACTTGGAAGTTAGCTCCGCTATAAACACGAGTTGGCCTAGATGATCTCCAGAGGTGCCTTACAACCTAAATATGTTATGCGGTTCTGAGATGAGAGTATGCTGTCTCTTCAACCCACCTGCATGAATGTGGTTTCAAACTGATCTTAGCCAGACAGCAGCAACCACTAGTTTTATTGTTCTTTCACAGGGATTTGTAGGAATTAAGTAGTTAGCTTCCTGGACTAGGACTACTGCACATAAAACACACTGTTCAAGTTAAATGTCTCTCAGTTAAAACTCACTTTAGTTAGCAAAGAGATGATCATACCACTATTTCTGAAGCCTCTGTGAGCAAGTGAAGAGGAACAGGGCATGCTGAGTGGCACCTATTGATGTCAGAAAACTACTGCAGTTAGAAGAAAAGGTCTTGACTAAAATGAGATGATACAGCTTTTAGAAGTGCCTTCCATAGTTCGCTGGTTTTAGATCTATGCAAAGTTGTAAGCAATCGTGTGGCTTCTCACAAAGAAGGGGGGAACCCTTGGCAATGGGAGTGTGACCCTCTTAGCCTTTTCCAGGAAATTATTGGCGAGAACTATCCCAAAGACTGATTGTTTGCACAGTACTGCCTTGATCTCTTTTGTGTGTGTGTTGCTGCAGAGGAATAAACAGCAGCTAAAATTTTTACTTTGATGTCAACATTAGCTAACTTACTTGTTCTTGATGAAGGGAGGCTGCTGGTGCCTCAGGAACTAATGTTGGGTGTTCACAAATTTAGGACAATTGTACTAAAACCATATTTGGTTGTGTATATTAAAAATGTTTCACAGGTACAGTTCTTATTCGATAATAAAAATCTAAACTCTGCTAGAACATCTGTTAGCGATGCACCACAGAAGCATCTGTTAATGTGCAAAGGAGAAGAGAAAAAACTGATGGCAATGCGGACATTTCCATGATGAAGCAAAGTCAATCTTTTATTCTTTCCGAGGGTAGTGGAAATGGATCCAAATTTCTGGAGGCCAAAGTGGATCAAGCCACTCCAAATACCTCACTTTGTGAATTAGTGTAGCTCTCACGAGCGGACAACAATTTCAGGGCTATCAGTTTATACAGTTAGAACTGACATCAGACTCCAGCCCTTGTTGCTAGGAGTGTAGAATAAAAAATGTAGACTTGATTGGAAAAATCTCTGGAATTATACTAGCGACCCTGAACAGAATCCAACAGTGCTGAAATGGTGTTTTAAGATTATTTGTGCCTATATATATATAAATCCAAGTAACTTGAAATAATAGGGGGAAATCGTCTAAGTTTCTCCAAGATTTTTCTTGGTTTGTATTGATCAAGGAATTGCCAGACAAAACTTTCTGGTGAATAACTGGAGAAAGATCCAGTGTCATAAGTACTTACTTTCTATCTGCCCTCTTTAATTAGGGTTGGTTTGGTTTTTTTTTCTTGCTGGAAATTCAACTTCTTGTACAGTAGATCCACTATCGTATTCCTGTTTGAAATCGCATGTGTTCATTTTAACTTTATATACTACATAAATTCCTTCTTTAGAAATTGTTTCACTATTTGTTATGGATGCTGTCAAAGAACATTTCTTTAAAGACAGTGGTTGAGAGCTGACTACGTTTATGGAAGTGCATACACTGTTGGTACTGTATCATTAGCAAAGCCGTCAGTAACTGCGTATTTTCATTATGCTAATAGAATGAAGAGTTGTTTTGTGGTTAGTCTCTATAACTTTTAGAGGGCAGCTAGAAATGTGGTGTAGCCTTTACTGGTGATATCTTGTGGCTTGGTTTACGCGGGAGGTCAAGCTAAATAATTAGGGTGGTTTTTTACGGACTTAACTTTTGTAAGCATGATCTAATACCAAACAACTTGTTATCTTAATATGAATTGTGCAGGACTGGACAAGCCATTTATTTTTTCCATGATGCTTTGGCTGTGTGTATGGCAAAGGGAGGAAAAAAAAATATTGTGGGGACAGAAAGCAGAGAAACCTTGAAATGCTTCAGGCTGCCAGGTGGAAGGAGCTATTGCCTCCTGTGGTACACAAGGGTGGAAGTACATGGGTATCCTATTTGTATGGTTGTCCCTTCTTTGTCGTTGAGCAAAACCTCAGTACTTTGTGACAGTGCTGTGTTCGTGGACCACTGCACAACGGTTGTCTTCTCTTCTGTTCACAGGGTGGATCACTTATACACATTTTTTGTTCAGTGGTCACCAGAAATATATGGGAAAGATGCCAAAGAACAAGGTTTTGTTGTGGTAGAAAAGGAGGAGCTTGACATGATAGACAACTTCTTCAGTGAGCCCACTACTAAAAGCTGGGAGGTGAGTGCTTTCTGCTGTTTTATGAAGCATGTGTGTATCAAGTGTGCATCCCCTGTTAAAAATCTCAGCACTTGCTGTTTTGATGGTTTTTATGGTGTTTCTTTATAATACTTGCTGCTTTGTATAGAAGTCTCCTCAAGGCTTGTATCTGTCTCACAAATGTACTCATATTCCTTCAGTCCTTCATTCTTCTCTCCCTAGAAAGAGCAGGCAAACAACTAGTTGCTCTGTGGTGTGCAACCAGCAGAAGTTGCGTAAATGTTTTGGTTATGTGATGCCAGCCTTTTGCAAAACTATACAGGTGTATGTTGTCAGCATTGCTAAATTCATGTTGTATTTATATGCTACAAATAAAATGTCCAAAACGTATATGTACATGTAAACAACAACAGAGACGCCTGTGTGCTGGTTGAAATGGATTGGTATGTGATGTTGTGCCATGCATACCCTTGCTTCTCAGGTGCATACGGCAATACTTGTTTGAATATTGGTCGTAAGATGGATTGGTTTTAGACTGGGACTTTGGCTTTTTCATATGGGGGCTTTTGCAGTCTGTTTTAACTACTTGGCATGCCTGCGTTTGTTATCTGTCTGTCTCTTGTGCATACAAAGCCTGGTTTCTAAGGGAAATAAGCTCGCACACATTTTTTAATGATATTTCTGAATGCTGAAGCGCTTGCTGTGCTAAGGATATGGGTTAAATTAAAAAACAGATAAATCCCGAAGTGGGAAATACCGTGATAGTGATTTAAAAAGTGATCTGATTCTTTGTCGTAAACATAAACTTGGTTTTAAAATTCTACTGCCCTTTTTTTTTTTTTTTTTTTTTTAAGCATTGCTATCTATCATGTTGTCCTGTTCGAAAGTGGTGGAGCTCAGGAGTGGGGCTTGTCATTTGAAACGTAGCAGCATCACTTCTAATCCCAAATAGCTTTTATTTTTACAGTTTTGTAGTTTCTTAATGTTGGTGCTTTGTGAACTGCAAGATGAAAAAAAAAAGAGTCTACATTCCTTGTTTTGCTCAGAGCTGAATGCAGTCATATATTGCACTAGATTTCACTGTTCAGTTGTTATTTGCATGCCATTTTCATAAAACCAAAATGAAGGAGGAGGGCCAGTGATCCAAAGAACAGAGGTGGGAGAGATCTGGCCACACTGGGAGTGTTTTCTCATTATTTTATTTAAATATGTGTTGGGAGAAGAATTAGCTGGAAACAGCTTCTTAAAGGTGTGTCTCTTTTATTTGTAGTATATTCAAGCTTTACAAATTTAAAGTAGGTCTGCCAGGAAATCTCTATGGAAAGTCCAAATTTGGGCATGATTACTGTGAAAGTTTCACTCTCCCTTCTGGGGAAACAGAAAGTGGTGGTGTAGAGAAGCATATAAGCAACTTTATCACGGCATGCCACAGGCAGTAGCTGTCTGTCATGCTTGTGGGCAAGAGCTTTTGCCACTAGAGCAGGGAAGTGTAGTGGATACTGCAAAATAAAAACTGGTAGATGATGAAAGGGAAAGAAATGCCTTTGAATATTCGAATTCTTTACTATGCCAGACCTCACCAAGGGGAACCTTTTGTGGAGGTATGTTGAACTCTCTCCCTGTTTGAACAGCATGGATCTGATACAGTGCTTCTGTCCTAGTAAAAAATATGCTCCACACTCAGATGAATTTTAACAGGGTATTTCCACCCCAGGTAGCTTGCTTTCTCAGTCCCATAAAATCTTTAAAAGATTTGGTAGATCCAGTTTCTGTAGTGGTTGATTCTTTTTGTCTGTCTCTGCTTTTGTGTGATCTGTAAATATCTGATCTTGCAGATCCCTTTTTTTGCAGTTGTTGACTCTGAACTTCATTCAAATGTGCGCTTCAGTTATAGATGGAATAGGTATCTATGCAGTGTAGAGGGGGCCTTGTCTGTCTTTGGAGACGATTTGCAATTTACAGCTGTGTTAATAGCTGTAGTAGTTAATAGTTAAATAGTTAATTTCTGTGGTTGCCTGTGTCTGTGAGCTTGGTTGCATTTTGCTACAGATACCTTGTTGCTCGTTGATTTACTGTGACACTTTCCCCCTTCTCCTGGGGGGAGACTATTCCTAGAAAATAGTCTTTGAAAGAGGAGTCGGGTACTTCTGATATAAGAGGAAAAAGGTGTTCATTTAAAAAAAAAAAAAAAAAAAGTAAAATAAAATAATGGCCTGGGAGATGAGGAGGGAAGGAAAACCATTCAGGAGGTGGAAAAAGAACAAGGATAAAAGCAGAAAGACCATTTTCTTTTAACAGTTTGTTGGTTTTTTTAAATTGATCTTAATTCTTGCAGTGCAAACCTTCCCTGAAATCAGCCATATGAAAAAATTTTCCAGCACAGGATTCCCTGCAGTCTCAGAAGACCCAGGACTAGATCCCACTGAGCCTGGGCTGGAGGGGCAGGATGCAGCTGTACAGCTCTTCCAGTATCACTGGCAGGAATACCTGTACTGCCCAGGTGCACAGGAGCACGTAACAACATTAATTCTGCAGGCTGGATTTTGCCTTGTGGTGGTCCTTCCCATCTTTTCCTAGCCCTGCTGTGTGTGTTGGAGCACCAGTGCCCAGGTGCCCTGCTTGGGGCAGCTGCCCTGGGCTTAGCTCTAGGCGTCCGCAGGGCGAATGCAGGCTGTATGTGAGTGCATACAGCGGACGTGTTGCTCACGTCCCACTGGAGAAGCTAGGTGTGACTGATGGTATCAGGACTTTGTCCTACCCATGGTGAACTCCTCACCAGTCCTGGTCTTCATGAAAAACTCCTTCTCTCTGCTTTGTGGGGTGGTTAAATCTGCACCTGGAGTCAGTCCAGTGGATTCATTTTCTTGCCTGTGGGGCAGGTGGGTGTAGGACCTCCAGGCACTTCTTGGCAATTGTTTTGACTGTTGACAGCTTCTGCAAGTCCAAGCAGTGATTGTGAAGGTATGAAGGAGTTATGCAAAACTTTATCCATGTATAACATGAAAGTCGTTTGGAAGCCATATGTGCAGGGAAGTGTGTGGCAGTGGCGCGGTGTGCCCTGCAGCCACTCCAAGATAAGACCTCTGTGGTGATATGCTTATGGAAGGAAGGCGGTTTAAGGTTTCCCATTTTTTTTGCAGTTAGGCCTCCTTGCTTCCCCTTTTCTCTATCATCAGCCCCATCTCTGAGCTCTTGCTATTGCTTCCTGTTTGCCGTGGTGGCACCGAGCCCCAGCTAAAGCCCTGCTGCCGGGCACAGTGCGCCTCATCTCGCCTCCCACTGCTGTGTGGAGCCAAGCCTTCTGTTGCTCACTCAGTGCCCCGAGCTGCACTGAAACAGTTTCCAGCTGTGCCAGATGATGTTCTCTGCCAGCCGGGAGGCTGAGCACCCCAGCAGCAGCTCCTCAGGAGCCAGGACACCTGGACCGCTGCCACCGAGGGGCGAGGTGGTGTCCTCCCCTCTGCGGTGAGCTCTGGGCACTGTGGTGCTGCCAGCCTGGGAGCTCCTGCCCCGCACCATGTTTGGGCTCCTGTTTGCTGCCCGTGCCACGTGGGATTTAGAGTTTGTCCCCTGTCTCTCTCAGCACCTTGTAGGCTGCTGAGTCCCTTTATAGACAAGCATTAAATGTATGGACTTGCATTCTCATTTTGTTTCCAGTTTTATGGGAAAAGGTAGTGTGGCTTACCTCTAGTTGCTGGAGAGAAGTCTGTGCTTTGTTTTTGTATTTAAATTCAAACCTGATGTTAGAAATACTTATATGGACTCACCTTTTAAAATACTACAGTGTGCTCTCTTTATAAAGTCTTAAGCAAAAGAATAAATAGAAGTTTCCAAAGAGCTGTTTGATCATTTTCAGCTAAGAATGTATTTTATAAAGAACCTTGACTCTCAGAATGAGTATTTTCAAGTACTTTACATAAACTGGATGCTCAAAATCTTACTCGGTACATTTCCTACAAGACAGAACTTCAAAATATCTGTTAAAGTTGATTTACATTTTTTCTTCTTTACTATATTCATTCTGTTTCAGTTTATATACACAAAACCGTGTCTGAGTCAGTAAAGAAAACCAGGGAAAAGCTTCTGTTTTAATAAAAAGAAGTGTAATTTTAAACTTTTTCATATTCTCATGTATTAGTACCTGAGAAAATAATTAATGTACTCAACTAGCTGCATGGGGGAAAACAAAGAAGCTTCTGTGTCCTTCTCATTTAGACTCCTACAAAACATCTGGTTCAGATGTGTGTAGTGTGCCTCCAAAGTAGGTGCACTTCTGACTTGGGACCAGGTGTGCCTGAGACCGACCACATGATGTCACCTGGTTACCTCAACGTTTATTAATCCCCAAAAGACTCTACAGCTGTGGGAGGTCTCCAGGGCATGAAGAAATTCTGGCTGTGCTGTCTCAAAGATACCTTGCCAGTTAAGAATTTCCCCATTTGGTTAAGGCTGCCTGTGCTTGATACAACCATCCCATACAGTGGTTTTGCTCCACAGAGTGTAACAGCTGAGGAGTATGTTGTTTTAAATTAAATTGCTTCAACAGAGGATTGACAGCATAAGAGCTATGCTTCAGGTTGCACACTTGTTCTCTTGCCTCAGATCATTACTGTAGAAGAAGCAAAACGACGAAAGAGCGTTTGCAGTTACTATGAAGAAGATGATGATGATGATACTTTGCCTGTCTTAAAGCATCACAGCGCCCTCCTGGAGAATATGCACATAGAGCAGGTATGGCTAGAAAAACCTCAAGTTTTGTTGTTAGCTGTGGTGCGGTCTCTGCCGAGTGTGGGACATTCTGCCTTCTGGGGGCAATGCCAATGCTTTTTAAGAGTTTGGAAAGTACTTAATGTGTTAGAGTGTCCTTGTGCAAGGTCCTGTTTGCTGCAGCACTGTCTCGCCTGGAAAGCTTATTTTCATGTTTTGCAACTCTGGAGTTTGAGCTGTGATACTGCTTCACTGCTCGGAGAGGGGTTGTCAGTTTTGAAATCTCTTTCACAAGTGATGGGAATGCAGCAGTTGGGCTAGAGTACAAGGCCATGTGCATGTGGCAGAGATGTTAAGCTGCTGGCATCAGCTGCTCCCTTGGGAGACATTTTTTGGCTCAGAAGGCCCTGCAGAAAGGGAATAGTCTGGGGCACCACCTGTGACCCAACCTGTTGAATATGTAACCATTTCTCCCTATTCATTGCCCAGCTTGCCCGATGCTTGCCCGCACGAGTGCAGGGATATCCGTGGCGGCTTGCGTACAGTACACTGGAGCACGGGACTAGCCTGAAGACTCTCTACCGTAAATCAGCATCTCTCGACAGTCCAGTTCTCCTTGTCATCAAGGATATGGACAACCAGGTAAGGAGTGCTTGTTCTGCAGGGGTTGGACTGAAAGGGCAACATTATAAGAAGTGATCAGTATAAAGTACTAATCATACCATGAAGTGACATCATACCAAAAGAAGACACTGGTGTTTTCTTTTATATTTTCTGCTGCTTAAACTAAACTTAAAGGCAGGAAAGCACATCAGCACTAATAGAAATACCACCCCTCCCAGCTTCATAATTGCAATGAGTGCTCCTTTTAATAGTGCCCATGGAAGTATCTTCCTTGGGTATCTCGGTTAACAAGCTGTCACAAGTAATGCCTCTGTGGAGGTCCAGTACTTCAGTAGCTCCTAGA
Organism: Balaeniceps rex; assembly: GCA_013401315.1. Lineage (NCBI taxonomy): Eukaryota > Metazoa > Chordata > Aves > Pelecaniformes > Balaenicipitidae > Balaeniceps > Balaeniceps rex. The sequence goes on from VYZW01055527.1 coordinate 33,761, forward strand.
GTCAGCATTCCTGTTGCCATTGTTGTCATCTAGCTTTTAACTTGCAGGATACAAAATATTTGCAGTACTACTTGCTCATCTGATGTATTTTACTAATAGGTTCTTCTAATATTAAACACCAGCTCAGTTGTTCTCTGGAAAGTATTTTGAAATGTTTGGGCTTTTGTCTCTTCAATTTTACACTGTCCTCAAAAGTAGTTTAATCGGTTTATTCTGACAGATATTTGGAGCCTATGCTACACATCCCTTCAGGTTTAGTGACCATTACTATGGCACTGGTGAAACATTCCTCTACACATTCAGTCCAAATTTCAAGGTAAGTGGGTGTTCACTTTCTCAAATAAGATTTTTGGGTTCCACTTCTGAAACATTTATGAGATTTTTATGAAGACAACATATTTGAGTTTAGAAGATGTGCTGGCTGTTGATGAATGCAGTTAATCACTCGTTGCTTCAATGCAATGCTTTAAGCAAAAGTGGCTGTAATTATCTGAAGTGCAGAGGGGATGGTCTGTAAGGGTGAGGAGAGGGTTTTAAGTAGATTGAAGGGGGAAGCAGGGAGGAGTAAGAAGAGGACTGTCAAAGACTCACCTTGGAAGGCAGTGGTATCAAGAATAGGGTATAATTTCACATGTTCTTAGGATCACAGTGACAAAAAACCAGAGATAAGAGCGCTGCTGAAATACCCCTTAATGCTCATGGCTTATGCATTTTTCAATATCGAACACCTTGTTCCTTTTTAACAGAATGCCTGTTGAATTAGAGATGCAAGCAGAATTTTAAAAAGGATTAGGGTGCCTTGTTCATAGTTTTAAATATGTATTGTTCCTTTACTTTTGACCTATTACCTCTTCCTCCTCCCCCTTCAAGAAAAAAATAAAATAAAATATGACCACACCAAAAAATACCTGCTAAGAGTCAGTCCCCAGTAGTTTTAGAGTACAAGAATCCTCATGGTCCAAATATATTTGGGTCCCCCCCTGCCAGGTATTCAAATGGAGTGGAGAGAACACCTACTTCATCAACGGAGACACCAGCTCTCTGGAGCTCGGAGGTGGAGGGTGAGTGAATGTTTGGTTTTCAAATCATGTAGGTATTTTTTTTTTTTTTAAATGAGAATAGGGCCAGTGGTAGTTGCAAGAAAAACTAATCAGTAAAATGGCTGAACTTACTTTTAGTAAACTGTTTAGGGTAGATACCTCAGCAATCTGATTTCTGTTATAGTCCCAGAGCAATTTCCATTGCTTAGAGTGACTGATGTTGGGCAATTTTTTTTTTTTTTTTAAATCGGGAAAACCCCAGATGTTTTGGGTAGATACACGTCTCATTGCTGAAGAGGTTTGCCCCTGGAAGATAATCTCTAATGGCAGTTTTGCCATCACCTTCTAAGGTTTCTCACATGATCCTTATGAAATAGTCATTATTCTGTTGCTACACAGAGCAAGGATACAGACAGTGCTTAATCGGGTCCTAAATTTCAAAGGTCAGTGCATGTGAAATCAAGGGCTAAGGCTTTATAACTAAAGCTGACTGCAGGCTGCACCATGGGACATCTGGGCATGGTTTGCGTTGGGAGTGTATAAACACCCTTCCTCCTAAACCAGAAGGGGACATGTTCACATCCAAACAGCCAGGGAAGGGACCCTGATGTCCGCGCCCTGGTGTCAGTCACAGCCACAGACAGTGCAAACAGCTGAGTGGCACAGGGGGCCTCGGGCACACGTTCAGTACTGCCCTCTGCCCTGCTTGCTGGTGCAAACAAAAGCAAGGGGACTGCTCCGTGAGCTTCTTGGCAAATGCTTTGCCAGGATTAAGCTCTTCACATTCAGTCTAAGAGATCCTCAGAATTACCTAGATTCCTCCATATTGCGCCTCTGGTTGTTTCTACAGCTTCCAGTATTTTTACTATTGTATATAACCTGAAATTTGTCGTGTATTTCCTTTTTAGTGGCCGGTTTGGCTTATGGTTAGATGCAGATTTGTATCACGGGCGAAGCAACTCCTGCAGCACCTTCAATAATGACATCTTATCTAAAAAAGAAGATTTCATAATACAAGATGTAGAAGTATGGACATTTGAATGAAATACTGCCTTAAGGACTGGATCCATCAGGCACTTAAACGCTAACTAGAAGGTGCAGGCTGCCTCACAACGTTACATGCTTTTTCCTCAAGTTTGTACCAGAGCATGACTAGGCAAAAAAACCCAACCAATCAACCCAAGAAAAAACAGAGCTGGTTTTGAGAGGCAGTAAGAGACAGAACAGTAAGAGATCACTGAAGTGGTTTTTACTTCCTCCTCCATCGAAGATATGATGCTTATGAAAACATTCATGGTGTATAAGTTGAAAACTTTTTCTGTAACTGTGAAAAAGATCCTGTGGGAAAACTATAACTATCTAGTACATTCCATGTGTATTTATGTTCAATGTACAAATGCTAACCAAAAATAAAAGGTTGCTTTACCAAAATCTACAGCATACTGTTTGCCATGGAAAAGAATCAGAAATAGGTGTACACAGCACTTAAGGGAACATGGTTTTAAAATCTTTTTATTTATTGTTACTGTATAGCAGATTTTTTTTTTTGTAAATGTATTAGCTATGAGTTTTTTCTTTTAATGTTTCAAATCTCAGTTTGATAAATAATTACTTTTCAGGTAGGTTTCTTATGCATTGGCATTTATTCTGAATCAATTTATTTGATTTCTGAAGATAATTTTTATATTTTTATTTTGTAAATGAGATTTGGTTTTCATTTTACCCTAATTAGAGGGTTTGTTTTCTGGCAGAAACACTTGAGTGCATAATTCTATTTTGGTTTTTTTTCTGAGACGAGGGAGAAGGTGGATAGTGCTTCTTATTAACTCTGCTGCCACATTCCTGTTAATAGATTATTATTTTGGCAGTGTATGGAGACAATGGGCAAACTGCCACCTGGTATAGACTGTATCAGCTCTGTTGCAGTCAACAGAATTGGGACAGCATGCTCTGAGCATCTGCCCTAGTATTATTTGACTGTTTACAAAGGACATTTCTAAGAGAGGATTGTTTTTCTGTGTCACCACCAAATGATTCAAAGTAAGCCACCCACTGTGCTTTTATGAGAACTTCTCTACAAATTGAAGAATAACTGCTTTGTTACAGAGAAAATACAATTGAGATTTAGAGAAGTATGCTATTTCCCACATGACAGGCCAGGTCATGTTAGTGTAATACTTGTTTTCTTAGTAATTACATATATGATTTCCTTCTCAAAAAAGACTTGAAGCAACAGGCTGGCTTAGGATTTGACAGGCAACTAAATATTCTTCTTTGTTTTTCATTAAATAATCAGATACTTTCCCCCCTCCCCCCTCAACACTGAAAAGACTGCATGTTACAAAATGAAAATTTCAGTAAATAGAATGTGACAGAGGACTGGCAATCTTCACTGTTTGCTGAAGAATTCTGCCTTCCCATTATGCTGTGGTATTGTTTACACAGTCCAGACCCAACCAACGTTAGGACACTGTGCTGCCCTGCCCTAAGACTCGAATGTGTCATGGTCCTGAAAAAGGTGCGTTTTAGAAACAGTAGTGTGCTTCCATGCATTAAACAGTGCAGTCTAATTTTGGAATATTATTAACTGAGTAATACAACTCAATTTAATTACCGTTCTTCCCTTTTTGAATAGGTTAAAAAAAAAAAAAAAAAGGCAGCCAAGTGGTTTTCTTTCAAAAGCATTACTAAATCTTAAGCCTGCACAGAAATTTCACAGTCTAAAAGCCAATGCTATATACAGTAAGCCTGTAACACGCTGCACATGAGCTTTTCACACATCCCTTCTAAAGTTCTTATTGGTAATGCTGTAAAATATTTTGGAAGTTGCTAACAGCATAACGCTTTGAAGATACCAGGAATATCTAATACTGTTTGCTCTTTTAAATGGTGGCAGACCTCTTAATAGTTTAAAAAAAAACGAAACTCCAAACCAACCAAGTTCAACATTTTACGTACATTTCACTATTGCTACCTACAACTTACTCCATTATATTATCCTTGTCAGAGCATATCTAAATGCTGTGGTCTATATTCAAAACAGTGTTGTTCAATCAAAATTCTGTGACCCTTGAAACTATGAATATTGAATATATGTAATGCAGTGCTATCACAATATTTTCAATAAAGGAATTTATGCATTCAGAAACTTGTTACAGATATTTTCTCTTTTATTCACAAATTCTAGTATATTTTAAAGATTAAAGGATGCACCTTAAGTTATAGGTTATGCTAACACCTACGCCTCCCCTCAAAAAGAGAATTCCAGCAATATCATATTTTAGAACATGGCTAAGGAGATGGGAGCTTTTGAGGTTTTTGGGGGGGGAGGGGGGGGGTTGTGTGGTATGGCATCTCCTAAAATAGAACTGTGTTTTGAGTTCACTCAAAGACAGACTGTGACAAAGGGCTAAGAAATACCAGTAGACAGTTAAATGGTTGACCTAGTAGTTCTTGTTGCTTCTCTCAGCTGTAGTGAATGACATATATTCCCTCATCTTTTTGACCAACCTGTTCCCAGAAGTCAAAAGTCTGTATCATTTTTGTATGCACCCTTTTTATGTTGCTAAAGTGTCATGGTTTTTTGGTTTGTTTTGTTTATTTTTCTTTTTTTTCTGTCCAGGCAAGACAAAGACATACAATGTCTTTAAAAGTACTTGGTTCTTGACCTTGCTGGTTTTGTGGTATACAGAGGTGGCATTAAGAAAAAACAGGCTATGATTATGCATGAAATGGAACTAGTATGCTATCTGTGAACCTTGCTTTGAGTGAAATAGTGGTAAGAATTTTCTTAATGTAAAGTAAGAGGAAAATTACGGTCACTAGTAATTTTTGTGTCGGAGGGGGAACAAAAGCTTGTTCTTGCAACATGAAGCATATGTACTTTAGTGGTACTCGGATAAAGATTCTTGATTCAGGACAGTGTTGAAATGCTCATTCATGATAAGGCTTGTAAGTACCCATTTAAGTGTGGGTGTTCAATTTGGTGCTGGTTTCAGCATAGTTTTTGCACTGGATGTTTTGTATGAAGCTGGCTTTAGAGCAAAGTAAAACCCAGTTACTTTCAGAATAATCCTTGTTGTGTAAACCTTCAAGATTTCACTTGCCTGGTTGTAGCAGAGGAAAGGAGCAGGTTAGCTCATTGTAAAGGGATTGCCTCGCGCTCTGCAGGTCAGCAACTGCTGGCAAATGCACTTCTTCAGGTAGAATGGCTAACCACATCCTATTTGTACAAGCACAGCTCGCTTGCTCCGAAAGAAATGCATTTTTGAAAAATCGCATTCTAAATTTTGCAACTCGTTATCTCTTTAAACACTATGGCCTATCATCTGTGGGATGAGTACGAAGAACATAAACATTGAAATCCTGTGGTCAGGGATTCTGCAGCTCTAATGAAGAGTGCAAGTGATTTAAAATACAAATTATCAAGAAAACATTGTTAGAAATTGAAGGTTAGCTGCCACGGAGAAATAACCACTTCCAAAGCTAACAGAAGGTGACAGGATAAGGGTGGTGAAACACTGGCACAGGTTGCCCGGAGAGGTGGTAGATGCCCCATCCCTGGAGACATTTGAGGTCAGGTTGGACGGGGCTCTGAGCAACCTGGTGTGGTTGAAGATGTCCCTGCTCTCACTGCAGGGGGGATGGACTAGATGACCTCTAAAGGTCCTTTCTGACCCAAACCATTCCATGAATCTGTGATTCTAACGAGCTCAGAAAGCACTCAATTTTATTTTCTAGTTTGTCTTTTTTTTTTTTTTTTTTTTCTTTTTTAAGTGAAAACTTACGGCGAGCAGACTGAGTGCATGTTTATTGGTGCTTCAGGGGTGTAACTGGGTGCGCGGCTGGCGGCTGGCTTCAGAGCGCCGCGGGGATTCGGTATTTTACCGGCTTAGAAAAGCCTGTCCGTGTCAGGGGGGAATCCGAGACCGCCTCCGCCCCTGTTCCAGCTGCGTAACGCTGCATTAGAGGAGACGTTTCTTACGTCGGGGTTCGCTTTGCCCGCGCGCTGTGGGCGGGGCTACAGCCGGCGACCTCCGCTGGCGCCTTGCCTCGCGCGCCCCCTGGCGGCGCACGGGGNGAGCAGGTCGCGGTGGCGGCCGCCGAGGACAAAGAAGTCGAGAGCGTCGGCGGTGGCTACGATGGCAAGTGCGTGTTCTGCAGGATCGCCCACCGGGAGGAGCCGGGCACGGCGCTGCTCCCCTGCGAGGTGGGTGAGGGACGCCCGGGGGGCGGCCGCGGCCTCCTCCGGTGTCCCGCCGCCGCTTCCGCCCTTCGCCGCCGCCCTTGCCCTCTCTCCCGGAGGCGCGGGTCGGGCCAGCTCCCCGCTGGCAGCCGAGAGGCTTTTGCTGGCCGGGGCGGACGGTTGCTGTTCGTTACCGGTTTTTAATGAAGAGCCGAATTCTGGCCGCCGCCGCCGTGCTGGTGCCAGGGCTCCTGTGGGGAGCCGGGGCCTGCAGAGCGGGCGGGGCTCCGGGAGAGCAGTAAAGGGCTGGGGTGGGGGGGAGTGATTTGAAAAGGAAAGGTCAAACCCTGAAGAAGCGCGTATGTAGGCCGCCAGCTGCCGGCCCTCCCCTGGGTGAGGCGGTGCCTGGGCCGCCAGCTCTTGGAGGCCGTCGCTTCAGAAGGCTTGGCGGGTTTGGGGTCGTCTTAAGGGTCGCGTACTCGTTTTGTGGAGATAGGAGTGAAACACTGATCAGAAAGGAAATATCTCGCTATCCTTAGATGTTGGCACAACAGCTAGAAACCTTAAAGCAGACGCTGAGGAATCCTGACTGCAGAAGGACAGCTGAGGATGCAAATCATGCTTACAAGGCTTTCTGTAGGCGGGCTCCAAAAATCTTTTTGCTAGTTGCTTCAAATATGACATTAAGTGTCTCATTGATATGTGGAGGATGGACTTTGTTACCTACTCTTTGCCAGTATCCTCGTCCTAATCAATGTAATATGTTTGCATCCTTTCTCAGTATGAAGACCTTGTTTGCTTTAGAGATATCAGACCTGGTGCCCCCCACCATTATCTGGTGGTGCCGGTGGAGCACATGGGAAACTGCAAAACGCTGAAGACAGAACACATACCTGTAGGTAAGGCTGTAAGTGTGTGTTTAACTTGAAGGAAAATAATTTTGCACAGTCTTAAATAGTGTGTTGTCAAGTAAATTATGCCTCTGAGGCACCATTGGGTTGTGAATGTAAACACTGAAAATAGGTGGTGTGAGTGTGGGTAGGGACTTAACCCTTCCTGGGAACTTGCATGTGCTACTCTAGAATAGCACACTTTTTTGTGCAATTCTAGAAAAACATTGCACTAGTGCACGAAATCTCTTTTGGTTGCATGGAGTATAGGTGCCTCTGCACTTTGTTGGAAGTGCAACTTTATTTTTAAAAATATTTATGTGCTGCTTCATTGTGTTTTCTTAGATATATATGCAATTTCAAATTATATGAAAATTTATAGACGAATTTTATAATGTATGTTTTATAGTAAGTGCTACATTATTTTTAAGGAAACAGTAGTAAGAGAAGAACAAGGGAAATAATGTTCCGATAAACTTCAATAATTTTTGAAAAGATAAAATTCTAATTTATTGAAGCTGTGATGTATTGTTGATAGGCTTTTTTTTTTCCTTAAGAAAACATTGTCGTGGAATTAGTTGTTTCACAAGAAATGCCTAGCTAAGTGCGTTGAGTAATGGAAGAAACTACAGACATACATACATGAAGAGATTCCATCTCATAGAAAATTACAGGTGATGCAAGAAAAGAGTTACAGTTGCGTGTTGCAAACCTTGCATCACTGTATTTTGCTTCTAAATGTAAGGTAGTTTTCTCCAGAAACAGCTTCTATATGTGTTTGGCTTCAAGGCAGTTCCTTAGACTTTTGCCTTGAGTTTTTGTATTAGGGTTGCTACTCTTCTCAGTGATACAGTAATGAAACTTTGTCTTAGTAATAAGTAGGGCTGAGAATTTTATTTTATTTTATTTTATTTTATTTTTATTTTAGTATGCCATCTCTGAAATTTACTAACTTAAGCCAGGCTGCACAGGACCTAGAGATCAAAGTCCTGTCGCTGTGTAGAGGTGTAACACTGGAATTAGTGTAAACGTCATCATTCTGACTGATCAGTATTTGCTGTGGTTTTTTATAAGGGTGTGGTGATACCATGGCTTTGGCCAAAGTTGTTAGAATAATACCACACTTAAAACATCGTTAGTGTAGAAATCAGGAACAGTGGTGATTTTCATGTCGATCATTGCACAGCACTGTCTTGACAATCTTTCTTTGATTATGAGTAGTTACAGTATTTATGTTTTGAAAAACCCATGTTTGTGATCTCAGTCGAATCAGTTTGTTGAAGTTAATATTCAAAGATTTTGTTTCTGAAGAATACCTTTTTTAAATTACCTGATGATATGTAATATGTAAAATATTACTTCAACATTAAATGAAATTTATTTGTGTTTAACAGTGAAGAGAATGATGCAGGTTGGAAAAGCTATCCTCAAGAAAAATAATTTTAGTGACTTGAATGATATAAGGTATGTAATGGAAACCTCCTGTGTGAGTGTGTTTTTTACTTTTCAGAATGCTATTTTAGAGACGATGGCAATAACTGCAGTATGATTTATTGAAGAAATTAGGTCTGCATTCACTTATCGCATGACTTCTCAACTAGAATGTGCTGGCATTGAATAGAAACTTTTTTTTCTGATGAACTTCCAGCGCAGATTGCATTCCAACTCTGAGATTCTTTCTTGACCACATCTTGGGATAGGAAGGGCACTTCAAACAACTTATCTAAAAGTCTGCTCTTTAATTACGTGCTGAAAATATGCTCTAAATTCTAGATTCCAGAAGAGAGGTAAACTTTGTCCTATTCAAGCAGGGCACTGCATCGTGTTTCAGTCATACCTGCATTCATTTGATTTCAGTGCTGCCCCTTTAGTTTAAGCCAGTGCCTTTGACAGCCGAAGTCAATTGCAACTTAGTGTAAATAGTGTAGAGTATAGGGAACTGGGCCTTCATGATTAAAACAAGTAGAAGCAACATTCATCTAGTGACAGTTGGCTTTCCAGGTGAAAACTAGTTGTGATACATTTAAGATACATTTTATTTGTTAAACCCTCCTTATTAACAAAATGTATCTTAAATACAGAGCTCTGAAGGAGGAGGCTAATGGGCATTTGAAAAGGTTTCCTGAGAGCATAACGAAAGGAAAGGGCATATTTTTGTTCCTGCCTTTATATACAAGGAAAATGCGATGAGCTGAGTTCTTAATTCAGTTGATCATGTTAAATAACTTGCGATGTTCCATTTCTTCCTGAATTAATATCACCAGTATTTTTTACTTGTTTCCCTTTTCTGAAGAATGGGTTTTCACTGGCCTCCGTTCTGCTCAATATCCCACTTGCATCTTCACGTCCTGGCCCCAGCCAGTCAGCTAGGTTTCTTATCCAGACTCGTTTACAGAATCAATTCCTACTGGTTTATCACGGTAAGTGTAATGCAGATGAGCTTTTCAGCAGGTTTTCAATTGCAAGCTGAAAATGTAACATCTTTCTAACATTTTAACTATGTCCAAAAATTCTTTGAGCAATTATTTTTGTCATTACTATAATTATTAATTATTTATATTCTGCATTAAATATTTGAGAAAATATAATGGTAAAATGTAACTTTAATGTTTATGCTTATTAAGGGAAATGGAGTGACAATAACATTCACAGTAGTTCTGGACCTAATGTGTAGCTTAGGTTAATATGATGTGCTTCTGAGGACACTTTATAAAAGTATTTGTTCTTTAATGTGAAAAGATATATTCAAATGTGATGGGCTATGTATTGTACATACCCTGGTTCATCCAATTTAGGTGAAAAACATGGCCACCCAATGATTGCTTGTATAATTTCACATGGTTTTTCTCATCTTGTCATCTTTAGACTGAAGTAAGTGTCTGCTTTACAAAAACATTGTGCTGATTTATGTCAGTAGAGGTGAGCAATGAGACTGAACTGGCACTGACTGTTTTAAACTATCTGTCTTGAGGACTAAAGCTCGCTCTCACTGCTTTGATGCAGCAAAGAACCTATCCTTGCAATGTAGCTACAGCATCCTGGTGTTATTGCACAGCCCCAGAACAAAGATGCTGAAAAAGGTCTGTCTCATCTAAAGAATATAGACAGCCTCTTACTTAAAGAGAAAAAACTTGGCTTCTTCACAGTGGTGCCTCACTGGAGAGGCACTCTCACCTAGCTCGAAAAAAGCACATGTGTCTCTGCTGTATTGTAGAGCGTCACACAGATATTTGACCCTCAAATAAGTATAGCTGTGTAGTTTTGCTGCTGACTATCTTGGATTAGCTCAGGGAGACCTGTACCAAGTTTGGTTATCCAATACGGATGCACTTCAGAAGATATTTTGCCCTGTTGTCAAGTTGGAAAATGTTCCTGAGTTGGTTTTGGATTTGGGGGTGTTTTTTTTTTTTTTTTAATTATAACGGCTTGCATGTGATACTTGTTTAAGAATGCAAACCAAGATTCAGATAACTTCATTTTCAGTTGCTCCATGCTTTATCTAGCTTTATTTGCAAATAAACCGCAAGAGCTACTTAACTTCTGTTAAGTTGTTCCTACCCTAAGTAGCTGATTGCATTTTTACTGTGTGTGTTTAAAACATGCCAAACTTAAGCTTTTCACCTTTTAATATGGTTCCTTTGGAGATCTTAATAAAACCTCAAGCACTAGTTCAAAATAAAAGATTAATTTGGTGGGACTGGCCAAAAAAGGCTGACAGTAAACTGATTTGTTTCAGAAGTGCCTGTGTTAGTCTCCATGTGCCCAATTTGGCCTGCTAGAACAATGTTGGCAGACTTCCTTCTGCCCTGAGCATTTCTGAGGGCTCTGTGGGCTGGTGCTGTTACATATGCAAAACACAGCTGTCCCAATTATGCGCTAGGTGCATAAATAGCCATACGATGAGAAAAGTTATGTGTGAGCATAGTGGCATAACCAAAGAATGCATGTATATGTGGCTGGCGTGCAGCTGGTTGGGTGACGAGAGGCCACAACATGCCGTTCTGGAGCGTCTCTCAGCTTGGTTGTTCTGAGCACTGCTGTCTCCTGAGGTCTTTAAAACCACGCTGCTTTATCTGTTATTTATTTGCTCAAACATCCTCTGACTTTCATAGGTTCTGTTTCCTTTTCTGATCACCTAATGGGAGTCTGATGGAAGCTGTGAAAAAAGAGTCTGCTGTTTACAATGACAGCTTTATTCTGCTTCTGTTGTATGCTTTGTATGTAGAAATGAAAACTAAATGCTCGGTCAGTGTCACTTACTGAAAATTCCATTTTAAAAATAGTAAACGGAAGGTCCACAGTGTAGTTAATACACTGCTTTCTCTCTTTCATAGGCTGAACAGCTGATTGAGCGGCTGCAAACTGAAAATGCTGCCAGTTGAAAGCACTCTTAGCCTTGTGTCGCTAGCCAGTTAGTTCTTTGTCTTTGAAGTCTGATTTAAGGTTGCACAGTTTGATGTTGCTGATAATATACCAGGATAAAAAAAGCTTTAGTTCCTTATGAGGGAAAAATACACACAGAATTTGTAGCTGCCAACCTAATTCTTCTGTTTAGGTACTTGAGTCTGTATACTTCTCTGACAATAAGGTGATGTATTTTAATTATAATTTTATATTTGTGTATATATACATACATAATACATACACACACACATGCACACATGCAGAGAACTTTTCCTAGTAAATGGCAGGGTATAGCAGCAGAATGTATTGCAACTAAGGCAACAAGTTACTACTAACAGCATGTATGTGGTACCAAAGGGCGTATTTGTTGTGGAATCAAGCTTTTATTTTAAAGATGCGTTGTTCTGGGATTGCAAGTAACATTTAAAACGTTTACGTTTCCATCTGTATTTGTATGATATGCTACTTATGCCTAGTTATTAGTAGGTACATTGCTGAAAGTACAGTACTAACTTTCTGGTGCTAAACCACTTTAATATATTACCTGTCTTATTTGCATGCCAGTGACGTAGTAAATGTTAATACAATAGGTGCCCAAGATGTGATAACGCTACATAACATAGAATATAGTTTAAATGTTTGTGTAAGTGGTTGTATGTTGGACTTAAAGATTGTTTCCCTCTTATGTGCACAATATTTTAAATTAATTATTGTATATTTACAAAAAATATGAAGAGTTCAGAGGAATTGATTTAATACACCGCTCTTCTGCGTAACGGTAGAAAAAAAATCCAAATGTTTAGATGGTTTTGATATTGTTCTCACCGGAAGTCCCTTGGAGATTACTAATGTCTTGGCTAAATTTGATTTCTAAATGAAGTCATAAGAGAAACGGGTCTTTAGTGCAGTAAGTATGTGGCAGGCTTGCATAATAGCAATCTGATATGAATTTGGGATAGCAGGGACTCAGCCCAAAACTGGAACACGTTGGGTTGCTTAAGGAACCTGCTGAACATTTGCCTTTGCTGTACGACCCTAATCAGTAATGCTAGCGCTCTGTTTTTCAATACTGTATTAAGGCAGACTGTTTGGAAAGTTGAAACTCCAGAAAACACGGAGTGGATTTTCTTCATTCACAGAGCATATCTCTTGGTGGCTAACTAATCCAAGTGTCCTTGGCTGATGCATTTAGATGCTGCTGAGGTGGTGGTGGTCTGTTGCACCTGCAAGCTTCCCTGAACCTAATCTTCTCAGTGTTTTCCACTGATCCAGCACCTGTTGCCTTAGGGGTACAATGTATTGTAATATTCTTACAGTAAATTACATGTAATGCTTCCGAAAAGTTCACACCCTTCTGAAGAATGACTTTTTCTACCCAGAAGACTTTACATGTCTTGTTCTTATCAGTGGGCGCTCACATGCCGTTTGCAGCCCTTTAGGGTTTTAATTTGTAACATTAGGTAGGAAGAGAGTGAATTAAAGCCACTGGACTTTGACTACTTCTGTGCAATAGATTAGGAGGTTTGAGCTGGCTCCTAGCTTTGTGAAATATTGGAACGTGAAGATCTTTTCAAGAGTTAATACTGGTATGTGTTCTAATTTGTAATTAATTTATGTAACTGTACTTGACTGTGACATGTAATGTTTGAAGTACCAACATGAACTGTTGTCAAAAAGGATTAATAAACAAACAGAATAAATGCTAATCTTGGAATGATCTTCCAGTGCAATGGAATAGTTGACTGGGGGGGTTAGTCCTAGATACCCCTTTGCTCGCTCTTCACCCCTGACCCCAGCGCGATCGGGGAGAGAACAGGAAGAGCAAAAGTAAGAAAACTCATGCATCAAGATAAAGGTGGTTTAATAAATGAAGGAAAGAGAAAGAAAAAACCCAAGGCATGCAATGCAAAGGTAATCACTCATGACCTCCCACAAGCAGGCCAGTAGCAATGGCTACCCCCACCCCACCCCACCCCCAAAAAACCCCCTCCTCAGCTTTTATTGCTGAGCATGACATCGTGTGGCATGGAATATCCCTGCTGGTCAATTTGTGCCAGCTGTGCAGGTTGTGCCCCTGCCCAGCTTTTTGCCCACTGGAGGGGCAGAGCAGGAAAAAGAGAAGGCCTTGACACGGTGCAAGCACTGCACAGTGGTCGCCAGAACGCTGGCGCGGTACCAGCCCTGTTTCAGTCACAAACCCAAAATGTGGCACCTTGTGGGCTGCTTTAAAGAAAATTATCTCCATCCCAGCCAGACCCAGTACATTGTCAAATGTCCACAGAAGACAAAGGTCAATTTTTATATCTTACATTTAAGAAGGGTCCCACTAATGACAGCGAGACTGAAAAGGGAAAAATCAGGATATAATCTAGCTTCCAAACTTTTGCTGATGAGCAAGATGGAGAATTCAACTTGTCTCTGACACTAGCAGACAGGCCTCAAAACAGCGCAAACAAAGTGTTAAATGCCACGTTAATTACTGAGACGAATGCTTGGTACCTCATTAGTGTTTTTCAGCATAGAACTGTGTTCCATTTTCCTTCTGTATTGACAAGCATTCTTGGACTCAGCAGATAATTTTTTTAATTGGGCTAAGAATATTTTCTGAAAAGCCTATCCTAATGCTTTGAACATGTTTCAGAATTACTGGCTAGCCCCTGGAAGAGGCAGTGGGCAGACTGCATTAACTATGTCACCCTCTTCTACAGCAGCATTATAACATCATTTTAAAACTTCCAAAATCTTCTGTGGAGCTTTCCAGTGAGCAAAGATCAATAAAATACTCTAGGAGAGTGAACTCAGCAGCTCTTACTCCCCAAAAGCCTGGAGAAGCAAAGGAAAGTTGCTTAGCTACTGCCCCTGGCTCAGTTGTTCTTTGATCCAGTATTAGCAGTCCTGAGAAAAGCTGCTTTTTTGACTACATGTTCAAGAATCACAAAGCTTTAATTGTACTGTTTTGCTCAATTGTTTTACATAAACTCCCAACCTAATGCAAACCCAGAGAATAATGTTTTTATGCTGAAGTACTAACTGCCCCCTCTGGAAGGATGAAACACATACACATACAACACTGTTAAATGTAGAATAAAAAACAAAGTTTCTGTTTTGACTAAGGACGGCATTTTCAACGTGATTAAATTGGTAATAGCTCCTCAAGCTATTCTGCAGTCTTCTTAAGTGTGAGTTGTAAATAAAAGCATCAAAATGGGAGCAAACCAGTGAAAATCATATTTGAAATTTGACAAACTTGGAAACAATAAAATGTTGCACAAAAACTCACTTGCTGTCATTTCAAACTGATGTGCAATATTTATTGAAGGTGCTGAAAGTGCTTTCAGTATTTGACAAGACAAAATACGGATAATGCCTATACAATGTACAGTCCAAAACAGGTGCAGAATTCACAGGCTTCAAGTGGAAGAAGAGGAAAGACCACTGAGGGAGCTTGCCACAAAGAAGTGAAGTTTAGGAGAGATTTGAAGAGCTGAAAGTTACTTAGTAGGGCAAGAACACCTTTTAGAAGGTCGTAGTTCACTTACTACTCCAAATAATCTGTAATACTAAAAAACCTCACATGCTATAATTTTTGTAAAAATAATCAAATTCTGTTCCATTTACTCTAATGGGAGCCTGCTGCAAAAAAGTTGCCTCTTGGAAGGTTTAAATTCCTGTTTCATCTGTAGATGCTAATGTAATCTCCACATCGCAGGTGAGAAGCAGAATTTTGTAAAACTTGTAAAGTAGTAGCTAAACTGAGTCATGTGCATTAGATACGATGCATTCGTCACTATACAGGCTTCAGGAGTAATTTTTTATTCTGGAGTGTACCAGTGGACAAACTGACCTTTTGTATTATCTATCTTTTAGACTTCTTTTGACATACCGGCTATTGCTGGAAGCAGGAGATTGGATTTGTCAACCTGCGTGCTGACCCAGTTTGGCAACTTTTTGGTGTTTATATCCACTGCATGGGCACATAGAAAGATTTCAGTCACCCTTTAGAGAATGCTCATCTAAAACTGGCAGGTGGGAAAGTTGGCCCTGTAACTTTAAAAAAATCCATCCCTCTATAAATAATCTTTTCAATAATAATCCTTGGGTTTATTTGAAATATCATGATACATACTACTTCTTGTAGTCGCTTACAAAGTGGGTAAGACCATTTCATTAGGGCTTACTCCACTTCTGTTTTGATCAGAGGTGTGCTATTTAAAGCTCTTGTAGATGCACTTAAGTGGTATTTAAACCAACGAGCAGCAGGAGAGAGTGCAGCAGAGGCCATGTCAGCATCTAACAGTCACTACATATATGGCAATGAAAGCCTAGATTCCTGTCATTTAACTACCTGAGCCAGACTTAATTAAGAACTAGTACGTTTGCATGAGCTGGACTTGCATCTTAGGGTGCTCAGGCTACACACTGCCTCAACCGTGTGTCTTTTAATGTATTATTTGTATGATGTCTAGTTATGTATTATTTTTCCTGGTATTACCATCCTGCTAGTCAGCTGGTGACACCTGAACCGCCTGATACCGCTTCCTGCGAGTGCTACAGCAGCACTGACTGAATTTGAAAATTGTTAGAATTAAACAAACCGCATTCCGTAGCTGTATTATAAAAAGCTTGATACGTTTTGAAATCAAATGCATGCCCAGGCTTTATCTAATGGGAGCTGAAATCCACTGAGGTGTGCTTCTGTCATTTTGGCAAGTAATGCTTTTCCAAAAACCAAAGCATTTTAAATGTGTTAAGATCACAAATTATATGTCTTGTTTTCAGCTGCAAGACATAGATTTGTTTAGGAAGGAGTGGTTTTGAAAACTAAGGGAACACACACCAGCAGTGCCTGGTGCAGCACATAATCCCCAGTTTCCTACATGGTAAAATTATGTGGTGATTAAAACTCACCCTTTGTTTCCCCCTCTATGCTCTACCTGCATCTGGCTCCCCTGTCCCCCAGATATACTTATTTCAGCACATTCTTTTCTTCCTTTTTTTTCTATTTTCATTGTCGTTTCACTAGGAAAAGGAGGCAGAGGGATAATGAAATCCACATTTTTATTTGCTCAGTCAAAAGGCTTATTCTGATGCAAATCCCCATTAGATGAAAATGCCAAAACAAACCCCCCATTCTTTTAGGGTGTTTGCAAAAATGTTCTTTTATATAAATCGGATAAAATAATTACCACTTTTATTAAGTTCACAATTTATATTAGGTTTCAATATCCTTTTGAGGCAAGAGAATATTCTTATTTTAAAGACCATTAAGTAGTGATGTGACACCCCATAAAAGCTTTTATTTGCACTAGTAAAAAATAGAATTTTGTATTCTTAATTATACAGTTTTCTTGGTGGGGACTATTCTAAATACAGCTCCTGATTATTTTTAATAGCATTATTACAACTATTGAATATAACCAATCCTTTTGGGTTTTTTTAAATGTAGAAAAAGTTCCCAAAGAAGAACCATGAAGGAAATTGTTATCAGTCATCTTTTAGTCCCATTTTTAATGAGCAGATAATTTTTTCTCCCAGTTTGGAGAACTCACAACTGTGCTCTGAAAGCACAGCTCTGCCTCAGCTAAGTGAGGCATGGGACTGCACTGCTACACTTCTATTTATGCGTTTGGCACTACAGGAACTCTGCTCTCCTCCTGTTGTGAACAACATTGGTACATTTCGGTGAAAGAAGAGAAAGAGCCTTTTTTTTTGTATTCCCTCACAAATGGACAGTGCCCCAATATACAGCTTCAGTTGTCTTTCATTCCTATATGTTGTGGCACCCTACTTTCTATGGAGGAATATTAGCTGAATTCACCAAGAAGGCTGCAGAGCTTTGTGATCTTCTAGGGTATGACACAGCATTAGAAGAACAGAACAGGTAAAAATGGTGTGAGACACAGAAAAAAAGCACAAGAGACACAGAAGGTTTGGAGAAGATATGATGATAAGAGTAGGCTATTAAATACCAGGACTAGCGCAGCTCTCCAAAATAGATGCAAGATGCAACTAATTTAGGAACCGTCAAATATCCTTCCTGTGATATTTCCATAAATTTGGGAATTTTCATATACTTCATGAAAGTCAGCGTAACTTCCATTTACCCAGTTTCACCATGTGAACCTAACCTAAACTTTTGCTACATACCGGGCTCTTTTCTTGAAGAAGTATATGAATTCCCATAAAAGTTTGAATTCCATGTTTTACAAATCAAAATCCCCCACACAGCAAGTATTTCACAACCTGCAAGAATCAGTGTTGTATGGTAGCAAGTTAGTAATTTATACTTTAGTAACCTACAGCAGTAAGCCAGCAGAGTTATTTGAAGAACGATGGTATACTTAGTAGTGGATGATAATAATGAAAGGACAATCCAATGGCAGCGTGATGGATTAGTTCATTATTTGTGATTTCTGTCCAAATCTCTACCATTTTTACATATTTTTTATCCTTCTTGCCCATTTTCTCTCCTGCTCATGTCCCAGTAAGTAGCTGAGTTGCAATTCTGTAATGGAAACCTCTTTCAAGATGGTATCCAGATATGTTTTTTCAAATGGAACCAGGCAGCAGAATTCATCAGATGACAAAGCCTTATTCTAGTAAAGTGATGATCACGTCATCATCTTTTCCTTGCCAAAGCATTTCACCTTCAAAATGAACCAGACCATGTTTTCTGGCTCTTAACAAGATTCCCACTACTTTATTGGAAATAGTCACGTATGTTTCAAACAGCTGCCCGAATGTCACACTCACATGTCCATCTTCTCCCACCTCTCCAGTGCTTCTAATGATCAGGCACAGCTCTTCTACCTCCTTACCCACGTGTGAGTGAGCATCTTTCCCTCTCTGCTCTGTCTGAGACCCTTCAGGGGGTCTCCCGTAGGTAGGATCTCCTCTCTGAGTATGCACCGGTTTAGATGCAAGCCTGTCGTCATTGCTGAATGGGTTCTTTCTCTGATACTCGATGCGATCCTCTGCCCAGGTCTGCCAACTTTTCCTCAAGTCACCCACCGCACTGGTAGCTTTAGCACTCTGTCCTTTACCTTCTTCCATTTCTTGAAAATGTTTTATGGCACTCAAGCTGGAAACAAAGCAGTGACTGGTTATAACTGTGGTTCCTGGGCGCACTGTCAGCTGTGAAGGAAAAACAACAAATCGGCCTGATAATTTGTGGAAGAGTTTTGTCCGAGTGAGATGCAAGGCTGCTGAAAAAGACATGAAATATCTGAAGATTTTGTTAAGTCCACCCTTAATTCTACAGCAAGGAGGAAAGTAAAAGCGAGTCAGCTGAAATTCAGAAGTCACTTTGTAACGCAGGCCAGTAAGTTAGGCTTACAGGCTTACATGGTGTGAGGCCAGTCCCGCAGCGACCGCACACACCCGCAGCGACTGCACACACACCCGCAGTGACCGCACACACCCCGCAGCAATTACATACACCCCGGAGTGACCGCACACACCCCTGCAGTGACCGCACACACCCCGCAGTGACCGCACACACCCCCGCAGTGACCGCACACACCCCCGCAGGGACCGCACACACCCCCGCAGCCTCCGCACAACACAGCCGCGGTGCAGTACTTAACTCTTCACGCAATGACGCCTTTTGAAGAACTTTATCCCGACACCCCACAGCCCCGCGGGCTTCCCAAACGCTCCGACGCAGCGCTGGCCGACCAGTCCAGCAGAGCCTTGCTGACGGGCGGGAGAACGCACCATTGCCCGCGGGAGGCCGCGCACGGACCCGCCCGCGGGGCCGGGCAGCCTCCTCCGGCCCGCACGCCGATTAAAGGTGGACAACCCCCCGCCGTGCCGCCGGGGTGCCCGCAGGCTGCGGTAGTTACCGTGCGCAGAAAACATCGTCTGGAGCCGACACGCCGGTACGCGGTGGAAGCAGGGGGATTTTCCTCATTAGGCACTGAAAAGAGAAGCAGAAATGCAGTTAGCGAGCGCGGCACCGTCTGCAACGCCCTGTTTGGCAAAGAAGACAAAACCAGAATAGACGGTTCTCCCTTAAAAGGCTGCGCCGCACAGCCATGGCTGCCTACTAAAACCTCCAGGCAGGCTGCAGGCGGGGGAGCTTGCCTGCGAGAGGTGAAACTGCCCGGCTCCTCGGGGTACACCGGCTGCCCGCCACCTATAAAACCACGTGTACTTAGATGATGGACTGTCTGCGCAGTCTGTCATTATTTTGATGACTTAGGGAGAGACGTTTACATACCTATAGACATCCGACCATGTTATAACCGTGTCTTTGCTGGATTGTGTCCTTCACCTGTTGAAATACCCAAACTAGAGTTTCCATATAGCACATTAGTAGAGCTCATACTTTTCTTACAGACATTTGGAGATAAAACAGAGGATTGGTGCTGGCTTTTCTATGGGGAAATGGACAGAAATGCAAATTCTGAACAATTTAATAATTGAATTATAGATTAGGCATTTCCATATTCTAAAAGCATTGCTGTTTATTTTTAAGTAAGGTTTCATGGGTATTTGCCCATACGTTGATGCTGCTGCGCCTGGACCCCATGAGCAGCGACAGAGCTCCCTGCACGCCCCAGCAGAATGTGCAAGTCACAGTCAAAAAAACTTGTGTTGCCTTTGGGTCTAGAAGAGTGCACGCAGTGAGCGGAAGATGGCAACACAACGGCTGCAAAAGAGAATTGAGAAAGAGAAACGGCAGCAATCATTAAATAATGGCTTTGCATTCACAGTCTCTCACTTTTAAATTGAAACTCATGATTGTCATATGATCCTGTTATATTTTTGTGAGAGGAGGGTGGTTAATTCTAGCTTCCTGGATAAATTTCAATTTGAGCAATTACATTTTGTGTACTTAAAATTCCCCTGAAGGCTAAAAAGGATAATTGTTCTTCCTTTCCCTCCCTAAAATAGTTATGTAATGTTCTGGATGTAAGACAACTCCCCAAATCCACGCTAACAAACTGCTTGATTCTCTTCAGTGGCAGTATAGCAATGTATGCTAAGTTTACAAACACAGCATCTGAAAAGCACTTTGTTTTTATGTCAGGATCAAATACTCTGTATGTCTTACTCATTAATATACATACACTCTCAAACTATGCTGAGCAGCATATACAGACTGACAGCAATTTTGCATGGATCCTCAAGTCAAAAGCAGGAAAAAGCAGGGCTTTCGTTAAATTCTTCTGTAGAAAACAGTATCACTGGAAAATTGAGGTATTCACTTTCTGAGAACAGACAGCAATGCTCTGCAGATAAAGTCGTGCACATAAAGTAAGAGAAAGCCAGTCTCAAAGAGATTAAGCTTAAACAATAATACCAATAACGCCTCCTAATTAGTTTCTAAAATGGAAGCTATACAGCTAAGAAATTTGAAGTGAGACAAATGGGAAAAATAAAAGCAATCTTCCACTAAATCTCTTTCAGCAATCCCAAGATTTTATAAGCGATCTCAGACTCGCAGGGTTTCTCAGCAGTTCAGCAATGTGTTTATTGCTGGGTCCCAGCACTCAACTGCTGAGGTGAACAAGCCTGATCCACATCTACGTCTTTTCTTTCTCTTCTAGGAAACGTAGTGTTTAGATGCCAGTACGCATTTAGATTGTTTTCTTGTCAATCATCAGGGCCAAAACTTCATAGCAAACCTCAGTTTTGATTAACGCGGGAAGAGATAACTGGAGAAGCTGCAGAATGAGATTATGGAGATGCATAAAGAATGCGGCCCGTGCAAATGCTCACAGGTCATGAGCAAAATCTTAGCCATCTAGAAAAAAAGCTGTCCAAAAATCGGCACAGAAAATGCAGAACATGAGTTCAGTGCTGAGCTGGCCTGGTCCTAATAGGCGGCTTACTGAAATCTGGATAAGCTGAACCTTTCAGCTCAACATAACAGGGAGATCAGTGAGTACAGGATTATAGTTATCAAGTCTAGATGTTAAAATAAAACAAAACACAAGCTGCAATACAATCCCCTTTTTCTTCCCCCTTGTTGGATAGGCACACCTATGCCCCTTTTCTGGGAATCTGTTTCTCATCTCTATCTGCCCATACACCCATGTCGCCGGCACTGACCTCTTTCCCACGGAAAAACGAACGCGGCTCCTTTGGCGTCTGTTAATTGTTCATGTTATTTAATGACCTGCTCCACCGATGCCAGCGAGGGGAAGGTTCTCGCTGGGGGAAGGAGAGGTTGCAGCTGCGCAGCCCTAAGGGCATGGCCCAAAACAGCCGGCTGCCCCCAGTCAGTGCCTTCCTCAACTTTACAGTCGTGCACCCCTACCAGTAAAACGCTCTTGAGCACGTGTCCCCAGTATACATATATTTACTTTTTTTATAAATGATATACAGGTACTACTGTATGAGCATGGCGTGCATTATAAAGCATACACGAAATATACATTAAAAGAAGGATGAGAAGACGATGCAATAAACGCTAATTAATGAAGAGTGCGAGCGGTACTGTGTCTCCGCACCCCACGCCGGCAGCAGCTGCTCCGGACACCCTCAGTCAGCAGAGCCGCTGGCAGCGCCCGCACCCAGCGCTACGCGGGGAGCCGGACCGCCCGGGGATGCAGAGGGCTCTTTCTGTCACACACCCGCACCGGCGGCCGCGGTCGGGCCGGCAACGGCGCCTCCCGGCCGAGGCGGGCGGGCTCCTC
>VYZW01055527.1:56078-67941 GCA_013401315.1 Balaeniceps rex
GGCTCCGGCGGGGCCTCGGCTGCTGCCCGCCCCGCGCGCTCGGGGAGGGCCCGCGGCTGCCCGCGGCGGGGGGTGCCCGGTGCCCCTTCCATCGCCGCGCCCCGTGTCCTGTGGCCAGCGGGCCCCAGGCACGGGGCTGCCGCTTGTCCCCTCAGCCCTGCAGCGGGCGTGGGCTTCCTCCTCCTGCCCCCGACCTCCGTGGAGAGCCCCTTCGCGGTGGCTCTACGGCAGCACTTTTCTTGCCGCTCTCAAGAGCCTTTGGAGCCAGGAGAGGTTGCCAGCAAAGTACCTGGGGCTCCAGATAAGAAATGGAAACTGTGACGAAAAAAAAAGGGTTTATGAACATGTTTCCTTAGGGAAGCAGGACCTCAACGTCCTGTTTCGGTGACTTTTCGGTTTGTTTAAACTACTGTGTGGGTGCTCCCGCCAGTGTGGTGTGGGTTTGTAAGTGATCGGCGCTGCCCTGGCGACACGTGAGGTCCTCCCTGTCCCGGGCGTTCATGGAGCTGTGCGAGGCAGGAGGGTGCGGATATCTTCATTTTCTGGAGGAAGACACGGGGAGCAGCGAGGA
The DNA here is from genome assembly GCA_013401315.1 of Balaeniceps rex. NCBI lineage: Eukaryota > Metazoa > Chordata > Aves > Pelecaniformes > Balaenicipitidae > Balaeniceps > Balaeniceps rex. The sequence continues at coordinate 56,650 of VYZW01055527.1, forward strand.
TGGGACTTCTCTGAAGTCCAGCATTGAACGGAGGTCTCCAAGGCCTTGGCTGGCGTCCTGGTCATGAGCTTCCCTCCTCTGCATCGCACCGGTGGCACCGAGGACCGCTCGCTTTTGGCTTTTAATTCTGAGTGTTTATTTCCATGTGGTCAGAAGGGTTCGTGCTGCGGTGGCGGATTGCGGGATCAGGGAGAGTAGACCCAATTCCGTAGTAGGATCATAGCATGTCAGCTGTGGGAGCCAGCGAGTCCTGCCTCTGCAACTGCAGTCTGCTTGTCATCGACACATTTATGCCAGTTGGTTGCAAAACTTGGGGTGCAGAGTTTGTTCCCTGACACTAAATTGGTTTTATCTTATCAAGTGGTATTCACAGAAATAATTAAAAAAACCCCAACCAACTCATCTGAAGCTCCCTGGTATTTTTTATGAGTCCCCAGTGTCTTGTATGGGTCCTTGGTGAATGTCTAGTTCAGCATACACTCAATTTCCGTGTTTATAAGAAAACCCTCTTGTTTGTAAACTTAACTTGTGATTATTTTTTTCCCCATGATGACTTATAGAGTTATTACAGACTGTAACAAATTTTGTTACCTTAAGTGCTCTTCTAGCCACCAGCTTGAAGAGCTAGTAATATCCAGGGTAGTATGTTATTGTTTAAAATAGCGCTGAAATGCAGAGTTATTTTGTTAGAATTGGTAGGTCATCATTACACATGTTTTAAAATATTTAATGTGTATTGCATCATTTATTTTTCTTGTTTTTATTAAGGCTTTCTGTTGTGCATTGTTTTTTACTATCTTCTTTGTGGGAACTGGAACACGAATTTATTTATTTATGATCAACCTAATTTTTCTTTGGCAAGGTCATCAGATTAAGTAAAAAAAAAAGATGATATATATATATGATATAGAAAGCTTTTCTTTTTTCAGCAAGGTTGTAGTTGCACTTGGTTGATATAGCTGTTGAAGAGAGCAGTTCCATTTCCCTTTTCTTATACTCTGGTGACTGCTCAGCCATGTGTTTGGCTTTGTGATGAGCTGCGTTAGGGACCTGATTTGTCTGAAAACTTAACGAAACAAGCAAGGACAGATTTTTCAGCCAGATCAGCTGTCTGATCTCCATCTTGTCCACACCTGCATATGGGGTAGGGGAGGACTACTTTTCTTCTGGTGGTGGTGCTGGATCACAACAGCTGAAGGTGTTTGTTGAAGTCCACATTTGTTGTTAAGTGTCTGTGGAGCAAAGTTCTGTGTTTCATATTCTCAGTCGGTAAGAAACCGTGCTCCATGGTCAGGGATCTCTCTTTGGTTAGGCCAGATACTGAGGGGTAACATCAGGCATCCTGTTTTCCAGCGCAGGGTGGCTCTAATGGGCAGATAGATGCATGTCAAATACTTTCTTAATATCTTCAGGCGGATCTCTTCCAGTGCTTCACTGTCTTTACTCTGGAAGGATCTTCCCAAGTCTCATCCAGAGCACTGCTGTGATGTGAACCTGGTGCTCCAGTCTTCTCTATAGTAAATGTTGAAAACAGATTACCTTCCTTTGTCACAGCAACCTTTAGCATGCATAGAGGTCATGATCACATTTCTCCAAGGCTTTTCCTCACAGGCCACGTTTTTTCCGCTTCTCATTCTTGTCACTTTCCCGTAGATAATATTACCCGTAGCGTGTGAAGATTCCACTGATTCATGTATAAAATCTCAGGTGCTTTTGTTGTCCCAGGACCATACAATGAAACAGTTATGCATAAACTTTTATAATCCTGGAGCAACCCCCTGTTTTTTCCAGCGTTTCTTATGTCCTTTCTATGCAAATGGAAAGGTGGAAATGAATGGGGTAATGTCTCACTAAAGCCATGTGCTAGTGTTATGTAGGGGTTTTCTTTTCCTCCATTTTTTGGAATACTTCGTGGTAATCTTTTTATTTACCCACTCGGTTCAAATCTAAGCGAATATAAAAATTTGCTTCTGTGTTCTTTTGCCAGTAACGTTCAGAGGCTGCAGTGTGTTATTTCTAGCGAAGGGGCTGCATGAGAAACATCCCCAATGTTTACCTCTCGTTTCAGTTCAAAAGCCTTTTTAGTTGATGTTTTTTTTAATTATTACTGGCTACCTTGTTTCTTGGAGATTTGCTGTTTTCTGTGTTCAGTTTACAGCCTCTCATTTAGTTTACTCTGGAAAAGACACCTACTGAAGAAAACTGTTGAGATACCTGTAAAGCAGAGAGGTAACAGAAAAGGGATTGATGCTGAGCACTGGGCCCCGCTCCGGCTCAGAGTGTTACTAGTGAGGCATCGCTTTTACTTTTTTTTTTTTTTCAATTTTTGAATTAGTCAGAAAAATATTTTAAGAATGGATAGAATAATACTGTAAAAGGAATATTGTTGTGAGAGTGTAGGATTGAACAGTGAAGATTTCAATGAAAGAGGAATAGAAAAATCCAAAACAGCAGGATTTGATTACTAAAATTTGCCTAACTTGATTTTATTGTATACTGTACAACATTTCATAAACTATTCATAGCTCGTTCTTTTGCAACTGAACTGTGAGAAAGGTGGGTTTTATACAAGCTACACATAATTGTGAATCTCTGCCCTATGCACACAATTACTCCGAATGTTTCATTGTCGGTTCCCACAGTAAGTCAGGAGTAAACGCCATTCTTTCTTTTGTTGCTATCACTAAGATTTTGTTCATAATCCCCTTGGAGGTCACAGTCTGCAATAGAATTTATGGTGTGCTGCTCTATCTTTGAAATTGTCACTTTACAAAAAAATCTGCTTTGTTTTTTTGGTTTGTTTGGGTTGGGGTTTTTTTGTTTGTTTTGTTTTTTCCAAAACACCATTAATTATTGCTCCTAAAGCCTGACCTTTATATTTTCATTTTAGGAAATAACGTCTTTGCTGTCGCTTTATGGTGGACAATTCAGTGGTGAGCAGGAAATTCGTGTAAATGTAAGTGAGGACCAAATATTTTACTTGAGTGCATGTATGGTATGTTCGTTATAGTATTTTTATTAAATGTGGGTAGCTGAATAAATTTTGAAGTTTCTCAGGAAAATGGGGAATCTTCCAAAAATGAGCAATTCTCAATTTCAATAAAGGCTCGGAACTGAGTAAAAGATGCACAAAATGCACCTCAGGATGTCTTAATTTAACAGTGTGAAAAGAAACAGTGCCATCTGCTGGGAGGGTCTCCTTTCTTTTCAGAATAGCCGAACCACGAAAACATTCAGCAGCAGTTTGAATTTGGTGTTTGCCTCTAAGTCAGTGAGACAGCATATCTGGCAGAGTGAAACTAGGAAGCTACATGATTCTGGTCTCAGTGCTTCGTCAGAGAACGTTACTGGGTTTTAGTTACTACTTGTGTGTAATGAGGTGTTTTGAGTCTTTAGAGGATAAATAATCTAGAGAAGCATAAACAAATAATAATATTTTACCAAGTCAAAGATAGGTGGGAAAATGAAATACCTAATAAAATTTCTCACAGTCAAGCTGAGTATATAGTTTCACCTCAAATTAAATGTTTTATGCTCATGTTCTTTGGACGGCTAACAGATTTATTTTTAATTTTAATCTTCAGCATGTGTGTTCTGTTTTTATAGATCAGAATTGTGTAGTTGTGTAATGCGTGTGACATCCTCCAGCTACGTATTTGCATCACTTATCTTCTCTTTATTTCAGTCTCCATTTTGGATTCTCAGTATTCCTTCAGAAGAGATGGCAAGGGGACTAATGAAACGGACAGTATGTGCAAAGTAAGAGGTGAAAAATCTTGTAAATGATAATGTAGGCAGTGGAAAATTGTTCTGCTATATTGTGGCAAATACTAATTTTGTATGGAGTCTTAAAATAAACAGTCTCTGATTACCTCTAGAATTGAGGGTATGTTACTGAAGCCTGTAGGACTGATTATGTGGCATGCCAGTCCTTTTTACTTAGTGTACGATCAACGCAGGGTCTTGAAACCGTGTTCTTCACTGCAGAGCCAGTACTTGTCTTGTAGTGTCACTGATGTTTTAGTCGTCTTGAATAATGTTTAGTTAGTGGCTTGTTTTAGAATGTGTATAGAATTAAAAGATAAAAACAGTGATACATAAAAACTGAAAATCAAGTTTGGAAGGGAAAGGTAGTGATTCCTTCAGTGCTGGTATCTGAGCCCTCAGCCCAGACAGCTGCAGCAGAGGTCCTTCTAGAAAATTCAAGAGCACAGGAATATGCCAGAGAGTGATTCTTCCCACGGCTTTTGCTCCTTTTCAGAGGTGTCTGCGTAACATGCTTTCCAGTGAGGCTTGAGAGATACGTCAGAGGTACGGTTCAGGATGAGAAGCAGCACAGCTGTGGTATGGCTCTCTGACCATACTAAATTTGGGGTGTCTGTGCTGTCCTGTTCAGGGTTAGTTTGGGTGCCTCTGCAGAGTGTTGCATGGTCCCTGTTGGGTGCTTCTTGTGTCAGGTATTCAGTTCTACCTACAATGACTTGGGTTGTACACTCTTGCCTAAAGAAACCCCGTGTATACAAACTTGTCCTTATGATGGTATGTTTCCAATGGGGATAAACTGTACTGCACTTCAAAAAGCAGCTGTAGGCAACAAAGGAAGTAAAACATGACAAAGCAGCATGCCGTGCTCTTTCAACTAATGCATGCTTATTTTATGTAGAAAGCATAACTGGCCCACTGTTTTTTCCCGGTCTACTACTGGTTGTGGGGAGATATGTTAGAGTAAGATTGCTGGAGCGTCTCCATTGCAATGTTAATGAATATTAAAAGCTGTGAAGCCTACATTCTTCTAAACAGAATCTCCCCAGCATTTTGTGTTTTTTTTCCAATATATCTCTAAGTGTAAAAGTAAGAAGTGGACCTGGAGGTGTTATAAGAGCTTCTGCAACAGTTGAATAAAATTAACTGTTCTCTCTAGTACAGCCTATGCTGTCATCATTTCCATTGCTCTGTCTAGAAACAGAGTTTAAATTCTCACAGGAGATAGAAACAGATGCTTTAGGAAAAAAATAAACACTGTGAAAAATATATTTTTTTCACAGTAAATGCAGGTTAGAAACATAGCCTTAAATAATTTATTTAGGAAAGGAATACTTTAACAAAATGGCTTACCACTGGGCCTTGGTATCTGCTATTGTCACTTTAGTAAAATGTAGTTATCTTTTATTTTTGCTTGAGTGAGCTAAACCTTTGAACATTTTGAAGATTTTCTTTCAGGAGTCATCTTTGAAAAGGTACTACATGGCACTGCTAATCCTTAAAGGCTGTGTTTATGGTGTATTGCAAATGCACAGAAGAGTGTCTAACAATATATGCAGTGACAGTAGGATTCCTGTACTAAAAAGATTTTTTTCTTTGATACGGAAAGTCCACTCGGTTGGGATATTTGAATGCTGGGGGAAAGGTCTATGATGTGGTGGTGTGCCTTCCTTACAGTAGCATCGGTTATCTCATCTTCCAAGGCAGTGCTTTTCTTAAAGCCAGCAATATGGAAACAAAACAAAAAAAAGTAAGACAGCATAGTGTTTAAACATCTGAAAATATCAGACATCATAACCACATCTTAAAATGGGATAGAATCTCTGATGATGTCATTATACATAGGATGTTACAGTTTCACATTTTGTTTTACTCCAGGGTAGTGTAACACTTTGATAGTCTGTTCTTGACCTTTTTCAGCCTTTGCTTACCCCATCAAATCGATAGATACAAATGAATTTTGTCTCATTCGCTAGTATCACTGTGTGCCAGAAGAAGGTCTGGTGATATCCAGGGGTACAAAGACTGAAATTTACCTTTTAGTATACATTACCAAACAAAAAAGCTTCATCGAAATACCAGTTTAGGATTAAAAACAAGTCTGTCCCTGTTAAGAAGAAAACTTAAGCCTGTGCTAAGAGTTAAATAATGTGCTTCAATACTGCATGAAGCAAAGCCTAAATACATTGGCCAAGAAGGTTAAAAGGAGTAAGTATCTGCAAGGCATTTTTTCCTCCTATATGACTGCACTCTAAAAAACTTTGTTATTTCAGGTCTGTATTTGAACTGTGGGGTCATGGAAGATCTGCGGGGGAACTCTATGCATCTTTGAAGAACTATCCAATGGACAAGATGGTATGCATATAAAGAATCTGGATAATATGGTTCCTTAATCACACTGAAAGCACTGCAGCTGTACTAATGAAAGTGTCTGCCTTTTTTCAGCTTCCGTATCTACAGTCAGACTCCACTTACAAAGTACACATTCATACATTTAATAAAACACTGACCCAAGCACAGAAAATAAAAAAGATAGATGTAAGTATATGTTTAAGAAAACTTTGACGTTTAATTTAATCTAGTCATGTTGTCCTTCTTCCATGCTATCAGTGTTGTCTAGAGTGTATTTAAGTTTGGGTTTCCTGACAACCTTAAAGCGGTTTACAGCTTATGCCTTATCAGCTCTAAATGAGATCTTTGTGTCTGAATTAACATTCTCCTCAAAATTCATGACTTTGTATTTTTTTTCTAAACAGACCATGTAAGGCATATACAAAGACAAACAAATATCACTGCTGATTTCAGCCCAGTGTCCTAGGGAAACTGGAGCTTGTTGCACAAAACTGTAAGATTCAAATGGCTAGAGTTAGGTGCTAGATTTTCAGAAAATCTGTTGCTTGATCTCCATATTAGGCATTTATTGTTGCAGAACATGGAACAAGCGAGTCCAGCGACTTCAGTTGCAAGCTGTGGATTGTGTGCTGATTTCCTGTTCTGCCCTTATGCTGTTGTCTGCACTTGTGCTCTCCTCCTAACTATAACAGTATTTTAATTAGGAAATTTTTCTAAATTACTCTTAATTTTTGCTCTTCTGCATTCTATTTTTAGCAGCTATTTGTCCTATTTACTTCATTTATAGAGACTGAAATTATCTGCATTAATAGTAACTACCCTTTCCTGTTTGTTCAGTTTTTGTGTACATGAAATAATGCTGAGTATGTAAATTAGTGTAGCTGCACATCACTGAAATTTTAAATCCCATTGTTCATCATCAGTGTGGTTTGTATAACTTGAAAATTGCATAATTAATATGCACAGTTCATTTCCTCTGAAGTTAGGTTCTGTTCAGTTAATAAAAAATGTTACTGTTCCTGATTTCTAAACCTTAATCATTTGAGCTTTCTGTATTCACAAGAAAGGCATTTAAAAAATCCAGAGAAAATTGAGAATGTACTTTTGGTACTAATCTATCATTTCTCACAAGTGGATTTTTTGTTTGTTTTTTGGTTTGTTTTTTTTCTTTTTGTGGGGTGCATATTTAAAAAACTTGACCCTGTTATTTTTGACTCTGTTTTTCTCTATTGTATAGGCCCTTGAATTTCTGCCATTCAAAGGAAAAGTAAATTTAAAGAATCCAGAACACATCTTCTGGATTTTGGAAGATTATGGAATGGATCCTAATAATGTTCCGGAAGAGCCCTTTCATCTATATTTTGGTAGATGGGTGCGTGAGTACGCTTGCTTCAGTTCTTATGAGCTTGTACTTTCAGGAAAGTGTTCTTCAATTTAAATGTAAAAAATTGTGTTGAGTTTTAATGGAAGCAGACAGTATAATTATGGCTGAATTTTTCACTGTATAATACACTGATGCAAGTCTTGAAAAGTCCTTACTGTGACTGGGAAAAAGCAGGTTAGTTGAGCAATTTAGAGGTGGAAAAAATTGAAGTTATATCTGGAAACACACCTTATCCTGCCCTCCACTGAGGGAACTCAACGCAGCAGTGAGACTGCACAGTGCTGGTGGTGTATTATATTATTGTGGGCCCAGATGGAGCTAAAAGCACCAACAGCTTGTTTCAAACACAAAGAAAGATTTACAAGAACTGTAGATGGCTTGCGGCCTTGCTGAGTTGCATCAGCCCTGCTGGAGCATTCTGTAAGTGCTTCAAGTGGTCCTGACAGACACCTTCACAGAAGGGCACAGACTGATCCCTGAGGCTTTGGACATCAGCAGGTCCAGCCTACAGGTGGATGCTTGCCCGGGGGGACACTGACAGCGCGATGCTGTACAGTAGGAATCACGTTCAAAATCTGTCTGGAGCTTGTCATCTGAGGTCTTTACTACAAACTTTCTTGCCTGTTGGGTGCATGCGCTCCAAACCTGCTGCAGGATATCCTGGGGAGGTCTGATCTGGTCTTTTATTTCTTGTGAGGAAAAAGTGGCTCCCCAAAGGACATCTTGCAGAATGACACCAGCCACTGATGGGAATATGCGCTTGCAATGTCCTGGGTCGAGGGAAGCTGGAAAAGGAGGGAGAGTCACTGCTGAGCTTGTACAGCTATGGTCAGGGGCTGTGCACAGAATTAGAGATCCAAGTGATCTGTTAGCACCTGTGAATATTCTCCATGCCTGTGATTAATGTGAAAGCACCCTGGGTTGTGGCAATACTGCAAAACATTGCAGCTGTTGTCCCATCTGTGCTGGATTCCTGAAGTGTTTAAAAATGAATAAACCAACCTGAAAAAACTGGGCAAGTGTATTTTGTTTACGCAGTAAGACTGATGTTGACTGGAGCTGGGGGATAGTGTTGGAAGAGCTTTTGAATGTGTTTTCTTCCAGACTGCTTTGGTCCTCTTCAACATATTTTGGAAGTCTGATGTAAAAATGTTAGCATTTGGTCTTTGTTTGTTTTTCCAGTAAATTCTGATCTGTTGACGCTATCCTAAATTTAGATTTTGAGCGTGAAAGAAAAGCCAGTGAAGATGGAAATTCTGTGTGACCTTAAGCATGTGCATATGCACGCACATGTTAACAAGCATTTCTACTCATCATCATTTTGAAATTCTTTTAACTCTGAATTGCCAGGAGTTGTTTTTGTGATACCTAGAATAATAGCAAAGTTGCTCTAATTGTTATTTCTTCAGAAGAATTTTCCCTCTAAACTGTTTGTATATTTTTTGACCTCTGTCTTGAAGAATTTATCTAGGTGTTGAACCAAGATATCTATTGCTTGGAAAGAAGTCTGTCATGTTTTCAGACGGCAGAAAGCAAAGTGATGTGTTATGAAATGAAGAGTTACCTGTTTGTTGGGTGGTGTCATTGTTAGCAAGTCTGTTAGCCTGTCTGCTTATATTTTGTATCTAAGACCTGACAGTGATTTTAAATGTTTCAACAGATTGCAGATGGCCAAAGAGAACTTATCGAGTCCTACAGTGTAAAAAAGAGACACTTTATTGGAAATACTAGCATGGATGCCTGCCTGTCTTTCATTATGGCAAACCATGGGAGAGTAAAGCCCAATGATGTTGTATACGATCCATTTGTTGGAACAGGTATATTTTTTTTTTCCTACTGGCAGGAAAAACTGGCAGATTGTGTTACTGCTCGCACCACACTTTTACGTGGCACAGCAGCTTCTGGTCGTCGATTGAGATTTGAGATGATACCAAAAGAAAACCGGTGATTATAAAATGAATGTTTTGTTAAGTGGAGAAGGATTTGGGGGGGAGGAGACTAACTTGAGAAGATGTAAACAGCTTGTTTTACACTTCTGAGAAGTCTGTCTTCACTGTATCATTTTATGTAACGTGGCTTGAACTCCAGTTCATGTGTGTCATGGCCTGCTTAAGATCCAAAGTGACTAAGAACTGAAATTTGGCTAGAGCACTCCCTGCAGCCACTTTCAGAATGTTACAAGGAGCAGCGCTTTTGGAGGTGGCTGTTTAGAGGAGTGCTGAGGGCAGTTCTGGGCATATAACACAACATAGCAATAGTTAGGTCATAGTGACCAATAAAGATCAGTTCCTTGTACCGTCGTGTCTTGTCTTCAGGATAATATTGTTCACACCATGTATTCGCCCCCAGCTGAGCTCTTCTTAGTTAAGCCAGGAGGGGGAGCTTTTATTCCACATATTACTGTGTGTGACATAGACATACTTTTTACCTAAGGGAAACTCAGCTGTTTTGTAGGTGAAATAGAAGACCTGTTGTGTCAGGTTGTGCCATTTAATCATACAAGAGTATATTGTGTTAAGCTACCTAAAGTAGTTTCTTCAAAAGCATGACAAAAGCTGTGTTTCTGACGTGGATTTTGCTAAACTTTGATTAAGAAGACCACATGTGAGACACATACAAGTAAAAATACTTACATTAATGGGAGGATGAAGAGAATTCACTGCAGAAACCACTGCAGAGAAGTTAGGGATAGAGAAGACAAAACTACAGGGTCACTAGTGGGACAAATTCTTATTAGCGTGTGGCTTCTCTGTACCATAGAAAACAGACCAGGTTTATAATATTTTCAGAAACACAAGGCTTCAGTGAACTGAATGGTTTTGTCTTAAATTTTTGTTCATATATGACTTGTTTGTTTTTGGTTTGGTTTTTTTTTTAAAATAATAATAATGTCATGAAATTCCTCCTCCTCGTGCTTGTGTTCCTTGCAGATGGGTGGTACTCTTTGAAAGGTTGAGGAAATTCCTTTACTTCATCTCTAAGCAGTTTCTTTCATTTTAGTGTCTATGGTTTTGTATCTTTACAAAAATCTGCTAAACTTAAATCACAAAAAATTATCTGAGACTATTCATTCTCTTGGGAGTGAAAATTGAAGGAAAAAAAGGAAGGGTAAAGTTAGAGGAAGAAAAATCAGATAAAAGTGGCATAGCTGTAGAAATTCAAGATAAATATTAAGTCGTGTTTCAGTTCAAAAGTAACATTTTGTAACATATACAAAATTCTCCCCAAATTGCCTAATGATTTGAATTGCAGTTTTTGTGGTTTTATTGCACTAGACTGCTATAATATACAGGCTTGAGATTAAAGGTACATAGGGACACTGGAGATACTGGGTGGCACGCCGTTTGTCAGGAAAGTGTATTTATGACTAAACAACTAAACATGGCTTTTGTGCCTACTTTTGGTGAGTAAACCCCAGGAATTTCAATAGTCTCTTGAGGTCCTTTAGAGGATTTTCAAGATTGTCAGTGCAACAGTGCCCTGCCACTAGAATTTTGGGAGGTAGCTCAGAGTTGAGAGTGATGCAGTGGGTTTGAGCTGATGGGTTTGGAAAGAACATACATTCAGGATTTGAGGAGTACTTTGAAGAGACTGCAGTTCAGATTTCTTTATTGGTGCAACTTTAGTACCTGGCTTGGTTTCTTCCTTTTTTTTTTATGCTGAAAAAGTCAATAGTACCAAATTAGAACAGCCTTGCAAAATGGTGCTTGCTTGTTGGAAACAAACTGTTTTTGCTGGATGAGCCAAATCACAAGTCTTCCACATTAGTGTAAGAGTGGACAATTGGAACTTGT
>VYZW01055527.1:80699-156077 GCA_013401315.1 Balaeniceps rex
ACTGTAGGGTTGTTTGGTGTTCCCTTTCTTTATAACAGTACGTCTAGTGTTCTGTTTTCTGATGCTTGTTGATTTCCCTATGCTGAATTATTTCAGCTATTGCTGAAATACTTGTTTCATTCCTCTGCTGGCTGTCTTACAGAAATATATGGTATCTATTTGGCTGGTAAATGCTACCTTGTTCTGAAGTTTCTAATCAGGACTTCTTAAAAAAAAAATTGGAGGAGCGATCTGTAATTGACAAGGGCTAAGAGAGACACCTAGAAATTATGTAGGAAGATTAAACGGAAAACTTGACTGAAGGACAAACTCTGAGCATATGACTGCCCATGAAAGGACCCTGAAGCATCACGCATGCAAATCCACCATGGTGAATGGGTCCAGCATTTCCACGTCACACGGTCACTCCAGAGTCGTTACTGGTGTAGAATTTTTCCTACTGAATTTAGCAGTGTCTGTTCCTGGATATGACCCTGTTGTCCTTGATTNTAGAAAATGTGTGTGTGTGTCTCTCTACTGTGAGGTTTTAATTTATTCTACACATTTTACATCACAAGATGATTGGAATATATGATGTAAAAACTCTGGAGCACCAATATCTGAATTTCTTTAATCAGATTAAAATGCATAGCAACTTTCTAGTGTAAGCCGCTTTGTGAAGAATCTGTATGAATTTTGTTTCAGATGCAAGTGTTCCAGTTCATGAGCTTACAGGTCTTTGAATGTTTACTTCTTCCAGATATACAGAAGAGATCATTCCCCGCCACCCGTGCCTGAAACTTATTAGCAACTGTGAGCAGATGCTTTCCAGCCACACATCAAGGCGCCTGATAACCATGGAAAAGGTGAAAGAATTCAAGGTAAGNATGTAGAGTGGTAGGAAGCTGTGATAAGGCTAGGAAGATTTTTTTTTTAAACAAAAACTGAATGTGGGTAATTACCCTGAGGCTGAACTGAGGCATGCTAGATTCATAAAAACCTTTAGAATATCACTTAATATTTGCCAAGATTTAAAGGAAAAAAAAAAAGCTTTCTTGTTATCTTTAAGCTTCCTTCTCTTTCTTCCACCTCTTTCATTATTTACTGGAGATCTGTAACACCTTTTTTAGTTTTGTCTTTAGAACAAAAAAGTGTTGAGTTGAAAACTCAAATTAGCTAAAAGCAATTTGGTAGCATGCACTTTGACAAGAGCTTTTTTGGTTTTCAGAGCAAAAGTTTTATGTGATAACTGTTGTTTGCAATTAGTCTGCTGTTTTGAGAACTTAAATTATTCAAAGTGAGAACCAAGGATGATGATAAAGAATGACCAGGGATTAACAAACATCTTCAGTTCTGAGCTTTACAAATAAAGGAAGAAGTCTTTGTCTTCTCGGTAGTGCTGGCAGACTGGGGAAAGAGCTGACTTAGTGCCAAGTAGGCTGATCATTGCTGATCAGTCTTGGAAATGATTTTTTGGGAAGTCTCACTATTTTGTATTGAATTACTAATTACAAGCTTTACGCCTTGAAACTATGTACAGTTGTTTCAAAGGAAATAAGTGAAAAAAGCTACTCATCCCTAGTTGCAGCTGTGTATCACAAGCAGTACTCTTTATTCCTTTTCCAGTGTGTCATGTTAACAGGAGGAGAGAGACTATCTCCCTTTAACCACTGTGGTTCAACTCCATTCCCTGAATTTAAACTTTTTTTTTTTTAAAAAAAAAAAGCAAGAGAAAGGAAAAAAACCATCCATATTAATTGCACTGGACAGTTAATGTGCCTGAGAGAGAGTTGACACTGCCACTGCCACCCTCCATAGGAGAGCTTCTCTTACGGCAAAACATCCCTGTCAGATATTTAGAGCGCATATTCTACCAATTTATGCTACTCAGGATAGAGCTTAACTGAGGGTGTTTGACTGGCTTCCTTACTGAAACTAGCTGGTGCCTGATGCCCAGGCAAATTCTAGTGCAAATTGTCACACAAATTGTTTCATGAAGATTATTTTTGACATTTTATTCTTATCTCTGTAGAGTTAAATGCAGCCTATCCCTAGTGTTCAGATTGTACCCATTCAGCTCCCTGTGTAGATATGAAATACTCTAAGTTAGAATTTATTTGGAAATCATTAGTCTCTAAAATCCAAGAATTCCTTTTACTTTGATCAGTTCTCATGTTGCTCATGAAACTGTTTTGACTAGTAAATGTCAACAGTGAGTGGCATCTCCAGGTAGTTCAGGATTTCTTATTTTCTTTTCCCGTTTTTAAGAAGTAATTCCCAATCTGTTATTTTTCTTTAAGCAATTACCATCTTTATTGGGCAGTCATGTCTGTACAGGGGAAAGGTAGGGAATGGAAGCTCTTAAACAGGAATTATTGTGACGTGGGCCAGGAGCTTCCTTTGTAAGCTCTCCCAAGAAATCCTTGCCTGACAGCAGATCTCCTCTCATCTAGCGAGCAATGATTTGCATAGCTTTTGATGAGACCCGGATTTACAAAATGGATTCTGCTGTGGAGTGATGCACCAAACCTGTTTCCATTTGATGAATGCAGATGCTCCTCTTACAGCTGTGTTTAACTTGAAGTTTGTTCTCTTACATATCATACCCTCTCTTTGCCCTAACCAGCTTGGGGGTAGAGGGGGGTAGTTCCTTTCTTCCTTCCTCCCTTCACCCTGAATCAGCATTTTGTTGCTTAAGTAATCAAGATGAATGGTGTACAGATGTGTGACCTCTTAGAGGTTGTGGGGATTAATTTTTATGTTAAAGTACTGTCGTCCCAAATATCTGTATCCTTCAGGGTCATATATCCCATCCATTTCTCAAAACAAACAAATTATGTAGAATTATCATTAAAACACATCCCAAAGGTACAAAAATACATGTTTAGGTCAAAGAAGGATTTCTGACCTGCAAGTTCAGGGGAAGAATAAGTGCTATTTTCCTCAGAGTGGTCCTGTGTAAGAGACCTGGAGAAGCGGGTACAGGCTGGCTGTGAGAGGAGCATGTCTTAAATCTCCTTGTTTCCTGTCTGCCTATAGTAATTTTTCTTTTCCCCCCATGGACATGTTAAAAGCCTGTTGATTATCAGCCTGAGAATGGTCGTGGAGATGGCAGTCTCTCACAGGTGACCAAAAGACAATAGATAGTACTCTGTCTGCGGTGGGTTTACTGAGGTCATTTTCTCCTGCTATTTTCCAACAGTGCAGTATTTAAACAGAACTAATTTGCTGCTACTGGTGTACATGCTTTTACGTGTTAGATATCCACACGACACTTAGCATTTAACAAGTTAATTTAAGCCAGTGGCATGCTACTGGTATCTGCTAGGATAGCAGATGAGAACTACTTCATCGGAATATCTCGTTGTGTCCAGAAGAGGGCACTTGTACATACACAAAAACATCTTGCTGTGTTGAAAAACCTTTTGTTTCACTCCTTTAGAATGCGTATTAGGAAATCCAAAGCAAGATGAGATGTTGATCTTGCTAGGTGAAAGCCTGGAAAGGCTACAAAATAGCCGAAGGGGGAGATTGTCCACTAGGATTCAGTTCATCCTTGCATTGTAGTACTTTCATAGTATGAAAATATTGACTTAAATCTACTTCCATGTTCCTACTACTTATGCTAAAGCATTCCACAGTAACCTTATTTTCAAATATGAACAAATAACTCTGACCTGTAAACTTAAGTAATGAGCCAATCTGTATGTTGCTGCATTGCTTAAAAAATTATAACAATGAGGATGCATTGAGAAGAAACGTTTAGTGGAATAGAGGTTTAGTTCTGTCGTATGCTTGTTTTTATTTTCTCTTTGTGCAGTTCAGTTTTTCTGTGTGAGGCTGCTTATCTCAGTTCCATCTTGCTATTGAGCATAATAAACTGACATCAACCATAAGTGTAAAAGTGTTTTTAAAAGTTGCCATCAGTTTTCTTTAGGCACTCAGATTAAGTTTGATATATTGTTTATCTTACAGTATTGATAACATTAGTTGACAGGTATCTTAATTGTATAAAGCCACAGTACCCAATGAACTAAACCTTTATACATATATAGTGGGCCAATTTTCTAAACTATGTTCTTGGCTGATGTCAAATAGGTATTATGTGTAGGGATTTACTGTGTCAACTTTAACTTTCAGAAGTACATGAATACTGCAGAAGAAAAAAAATCCTCTGATTGCACTTCAGTAACTTTAGGAACTCATTTTAGTCATTTGTGTTCCTCTTCTGTTTGTATCTGCCTTCTACAAACCTCTGAGTGATTGAATTCTCCAGATGGTATTTTTTCTGGAAACTAACCTTTATATTTTCCTTTATAAAAGTCTGCATGGCATAGTGCCTGTGCTCTCATTCATTCATGCAAGGGTTGGATTCTGGTGATGTTAGATGAGATATTTCCAGTGATGGAGCACTGTTAAAACTTCAAATGTCTGGTACTGACAACTTGCATCATTTTGCTGCACAGAGTAGAATAATGAAAATAATAATTCTACTATTCTAAAAAAACCCAACAAACAACCAACAAGAGACCAACAAAAAGCCCTTGTCTGCTTACAGCTTGTATTTGATCAATGTCAAATGAGAATACACTGCATATGGATTTTCATTTCTGTTAAATGTTAAGCCTTTGCAGTAGGATGTATGTGTTCTTGTTAATCCTAATGGAAAACTTAGCATTCTGTTTTTGAAATTCTTTACTCAATCTAGTGACTTAAATGTTTGCCATTAAATTGTAAAAAAACCCCAACAACTTTACTCTTGCTTGTAATTGTTTGAAAAAGTCTGGAGGAAAACCAATGGCAATACATGCTGAACATACTACCGTAAAATCTAATGCTTGCATTTTGATACCATGCAGGATCAAGATCAGAATTCTTACTTGTTGGATGGTCAATGTATGCCATACAGGGGACACAATTCTTTCCGTGAGAAGTATTTCAGTGGTGTGACAAAGAGGATTGCCAAGGAAGAAAAAGACAATCAGAAGTAAAATATAATATAAACAGATTAAAAAATGAGGAAAGAATGAAGATCGTGGTTTTTTGTAAGGACATCTGGATATGAACATTCATTTGGATGCTTCAGAAAAATAAATACTGCTTTTAATTTTAAAACAAGATGAAACCCACAACACAGGTTGAGAGCAGTTCTTTTTAATTATCTTTGTTTATAGCAGATTTTATTGTACAAGTTTTTTGAGTCTTATTTAATTTATATTTGTACTTTCAAGTACTAATGATGATTGACTAAAACCATTATTATTGTTCTTTCACCATTAATGTTTACAAAAAAGTAGTAGTATTATTTGGCTTCTTAAACTGTGAACATCTGGCTGTTAGAAACACGTGGTGGTGATCAAGGATTGCTTATTAAGAAGATCATTTTTATTTGTTTTGGTTTTTTGTAAATGGTATACAATAAAGCAAAAGATTGTTGTGATTTTTTTTTTAATTGTTGCATGCAATAGCTTCTCGTATGAATTCCAGTTGCTCTGGCTGAGGCCAGCAGTGCTTAAAACAAACAGAAAACACAAAGAAACAAATGCGCATGCGCATGCACACACACCCCCCAAAAGCCTCTGTGACCTGACAAACTCTGGAGAGCCTATTAAACCCTGTGAAGCCTGTCCACATCTGAAGCTCATCTGTACCTTGGATTTGCTTTTGCATTCCTAAACCTTGACTCTTGGTCAAGCCAACTGTCTGCAATTTTTGGTTCAGAAACTGATAGTTAAAGCAGTAACAACAACAGCATAAAATCAGTAATGGTTCCCTAATGGTATTAAGCCTAATCAAATCTTTGAAATTGAAGCTGTGTTTGTTAAAGGGCAAACTTTGCTGAATCCACACCATGTCCATCATGAAAATACCTCATTTGAAAACCACTAAGCCCATTAATTCAGGATGTCAATGGCTCTTGTCATTTTGGTGGTCAGATATTCTTCAGCAGGGTGTTGGTGAATGCATCTACTTGCTCCAGCCAGAGGAAGACTTGCTTCTCAGCCTGCTGCAAGTCACTGACTGTGGTCACATTACAGTCTTTGTAGATTATAATCTTTAAGTGCCTCTCCGAAAATTCAGTGGTACCTAGGAAGGCACGAGTCATTGTGTATATCTGATCGAGTTCATTAACTGAATTTGCTCTTCTGTGTGTTGCGGTCCTCAGCTGCAGCAGGGAGAGCTCACATACTCAATGACAACTTTGTCTGACCTTCTGGATCTAATCTGTGATGTGTTGGGAAGTTCTGAAATAGTGATTTATTTTCTGTGTTTCTATTATAAATCACTTTGTTTTGAGACTTTTAATGTCAGCCATATAATAGTTGTTCTGGGCTAAACCTGGAGCAAGATCAAAGCTTAGAAAATCTTTCAAAAGCAGAATTTGAATTGATCACTTTCAAATATCACATCAAAAAATTACTGCTTCTGAAAACCTGTCTTCATATAACTTCTGACTTCAATTTTAGCATTACAATTTGGCATTCAGCTTTTATTACTTTACAAATTAAAATTACTTTCTGTTCTTCATAGGCAAGGAATTTTTCTAGGTGGATTTATTATGCATTTATAACTTAATTTTCATAAAAGTTACCCTACATAGACACGATCTAAATGGTTATACAAGATGTAAGGTAGTGGCAAATCTGGCTCTGTCTATTCAAAGAGAATGATTTAGTTTATTTCTCCTCTGCCTGGTCCAACTTTTAGTCCATTCAGCAGCGGTGGTGTGGCCCCTGTTTAGCAGTTCATACATAACAGCTCTATCATTACTGAAGAATACCATTTTGAGCAGAAACTGTAAGTGTATTCGGGGTACTGCATCAACATCCACTAATCAAAAATAGTTTAGAATTGAAATCAGATGTTCGAGCGCTGCTGATCCCCATCTTTAAAGCTATCATTTGGAAGTATTTCTGATCTCTAAATTTCTCCGCACTTAATGTGCGTGCTCCAGCATATTGCATGCGCAGACTTGCAAAGCGGAGGCGTTTATAGCTGTAGAGCCGTGACACAGTCCTTGCGCTCGCTCTAGCAAAGGACTGACAGGCGGGTGAGTTATCCTTTCGGCAGATTTGGCCATCGATGGCCGCGGTTTCTGGCACTTTTGTTCAATCTGGTTCCATTCAGTCTCTTTCCGTGAGGTTCCAGTTTCCTGTCCCTGGCAGGGAGGGTCAGTTCACGAGCCCGCACTGAACTCATGCCGTTGTCATTCTCTCCTTTGGGGTGGTTTGTGCCATTTTCCAGTTTTGAAAAATAAACGTTATTTTTGGAGCGTTTTGTTGCGCTGCAGCAAATTGGATGGAGGGAGGAGCTGAAAACGGCTGTGAGGTCATATGGGCAGAGGCTGTCTCTTGCTGTAGGGAGCAATTTGTTGAGGCAACAAAGGGAAAGAGCCCCCTCTTTTCACAGAATCCCCTCACCTGCTGGTGGTGCTCCTGGCTGCCAAGCCTCCCGCATATCTATGAGAAGAGGCAGCAGAAAAGTAGCAGAAATGGATTTTCTCTGCATTAATTGTGTGCCCTACCTGCTATCTCTAATACTTTTTTTAGTTGGTAGCCAGTTTGAACAAGTTTGACAGAAGGTCAAGGTTTGATGAGGTCTTATAGATAACATGGAGCTACAAATTTTGTTGAAATAGGCAGAGGTGTTGAAGAAAAAGACCTAGTTAATCTCTTCCAGGGAAGAGGTTGTAATATTGAGTTCAACTCTCATTAAACTTCAGAGAACCCACATGGAAACAAAACCTGGAGACAAAAACTCTAACCAATGTTTTTTGTTGCTGCTGTGACAATCAGTGCTGGTCCTGCTGCTTCTTGATCTTCTCTTTTAAACAAAAAGACCCAACTAAAAGCATACAAAGAGCTTTTTTAGAAGGAACATAACAGGTCTCGGCTGAACTTTCCACTTCTACTCAAGCTATGAGACCAACTCACAAAAACTCAGACTCGGTAGTTTCTCTTTATCACTCTGATGAGAGGAGTCAAGCAGATGTGTCAGCTTGCTGGACATCTCAAGGAGAGTGCAGTCCTCTCCTTAAACCAGCCTAAGAAACTGGTGTCTGTTCTTGGGACAACATCTAACTCTGGGTCTCCTCTAGTAGAGCAGGCTTTTTGTTTCCACAACACCCATTGCTGGACTTTGTGTCGGTACCATGCACTGCAGCAATGTCTACTCACTGGATACGGGCACTTCAACAGCAGCTCCTGAAGTTTGGCTTTGGTGGATCCTTCCTTCCTCTCTACCTGTTCAACAGGCCTGGAAGACTGTGGTGGAAGTCCTTAACTGTTTGGCGTCTCTTCTTTTTCCATTAGACTAGTGTTTTAGCTCAGAGTTGTGACTTATAAGAGGGTCGTAGGTATCCATGCACATGGCAGTTGGCAGAAGGCAGTCAAATTTTTGTGAGGCTCACCTGTCCAAAAATACCAAAAAATGCTGCTAAGAAGATAAAGTATGGGCTTTCTCTCAGGCTGTTTTGATATTAGTTAACTGTCGAGATGTTACAGGGAGGAAACACCTTAATAATTCTGAATCTTCTCTTTCCTTCTATCACTGCTTTTTAAGATTTCTTCTTAACGGTTATTTCCACTGTCCCCAGGACAACTCTACAGCCTCAGGGCCACCAGCCGGAGAAGGGTGTCACAGAGATGGTGACCCTGTGACTTTGCACTGTCCTCTGGCCACAGCTTTTCCAGAGACAAAAATGTCCAGTTGGAGAGGGCAAGACTGGAGCAGATGATACGCAGTGGTTACGGATTTCCCTGTCGGACAACAAGCAGCTCTGGGGTTAGCTGACAGGAGGCTGATGAAGTCTCCAAAAGGCAAAGGTTGTTCTCTGCTGGCTCAGCGCCCATCACCACCACGTTTCTCTCTTCTGACTCTCCTTTCCACCCCTTCACAGAAGCAGAGAAAAAAAAAATTAATGCATTCTTTTTAGCTTGGTCTGCAGTTTAAACTGAGGTCCAGAGTTGAACAAGGCTGTCTTTTCAGTCTGGAAACTTCTTCCCCGCTCCTAAAAAGAATAAGAGTTGTGGGTACCCAAGAGAATGAAAAGGCTGGTATCCCGCTCTGCCTTTCTCTTCTGTTTGCTATTTGGAAAAATACATAAAAAAACATAGTTCTCCTATGTCATTGATTTTGGTGATCAGATAATTTAGAACAGCGAAATGTGTCTTGCCTGCCTCCATGCTACCCTTTTTAATATATTTCTCTGATCTTATTGGCTTATTGGACTGTAAAAATCTGCTTATGTATGTATCCTCACAACTATTTTCATTATAATTTTCTATCATGGCTGCTGTTATTTTGTACAGTGCCTCTAATCAGTTACAGCTTTTCTGAGCCTATGGGTGGGGAGGACACCACTCAAAAGAGACGTCTCTTAGCTCTCTGTTAGCTAAAAGGCCTTATCAGACCCAAGGTCCCAGAAGAAGGACAATCCGCCTGGCTACACTAAGGATATTGGACCTCAAGACAGGTTTGCCAAGTAAGATCTTTTTTAATTCTTGTAGGTTGCTTAAAATGAGGTGGGCAGCTGAAAGGTAAAAATCCATGGATGCTGTCTGTACTGCCACTGTTGCGATCTTAGGTATCTGTACACTCTCTGAGGAGCCCAGGAGATGCATTACAGATTGCTGACAACCCACAGCAGACATAGGCACAGGGGGCTTCGACCCTGCATGTCAGGTTTGGCAAAGAGTATTTTGAGTACAACTGGGTGGGAACAGGGCATTGTGCTTCATTTGAAATTCCCCAAAAGTTAATTTTTTTAAATTCAATTTTCGGGTGCTGGAAAGAGACTATTCTGTACAAAGATAAGATGATTGCCAAGGATCATCTGAGATTCTAATCCAGAATTTCTGTTGCTTTACACAAAAATGTTTAAAATAAAAAAATTATTACCTTCTAAAGACATCAAAACCGCATAGTATTATCAGTGTTTTAATTCTCTCCAAAACTAAATTTTATTTAAAAATTATTTTCAGGTTTTTTTTCAATGAAAATGCCACTTGCTGTATAAAATTCTAGTTTAAAACTTGTTCTTCACAGATTCATTCTAATAAATTTTTCACTAATAAGGTGCAAAATAACAGGTCATGTTACTGTATGTGATGGGATAAATAGTTAATTCTAATCAAATACATAACTCCTGACTAAACATCCATAAGGAGATACCATTGGCGAAATAGTCATACAGCAATTAATCATAATGCTTCCTTCTGTAAGAGTCTGTCCCAAAAGATGGGATGTCTGTGAGTGATGACTAAGGATGGATGTTCAGTGCCACGACTGGACAGCCCAGAGTGTCTTTGCTTTATCCTGAGACTGATATGAGAGATTTCCACTGAACACTGGGAATTATGCTGATGATTGCATTTTAGAGGCAAGACTGACCCTTGATCTGTCTTTTTTTCTACTGTATGCAGCGCTAGGAGAAATGCAAGTGGGTAATTTCAGTACAGGATAAATTTAGCTATGAAGGTTGTTAACAAGTAATAGGGAAGGTTCATAAAATACTGTGATTTTTGGCTAGAGATGAAACATAGCTATGTGGAGAAAATCCTGTGAGTAGTTGGATCTATTCAATTGGAAGGATAGGTCCTTACACACAGGCAGTCTTCTCCACTGAGTTGTGGTCCTGTTCTTCGTGTGAACGTATGTGATGGGTGGAATGATGCCTCTCTGGCCTTTATAAATTGTTCTGCTCTACGGGTTGGTTTTGAGGCTGTTTGCATAAAGCTGAGAGCCTGAGATTAGAAGTGCTGGGCAGGTGCAATGTGGTTATTGCAATAACAGTTGTGGCAGAGACTAGGATAACCAGAATCATGAGGAACACCATAGGACATGCTTCTGTCTTGGAGAGAGCCTTGTGTCTTGCTAATAAACAAGCCCCTAGCAGTTTCGGAAAGTTTTGGGAAGTTTCTACTCTCCAAAATGTGAGTGGCAGAGAGTACTTGTATGCCTTTGCTTGAACCTCGTTCCTTAACACAACACTCTCTGGAAGAAGGTAATGAAAGTACGTGAGAAAAGGGTCTGGTTCGCTTAATCAGTAAATATTTGTCAAAGTTGGCAATTTGCAAAATGTCGTGTTTTAGCCTCCACAGTTTGCCACAGGAGCTGTCACAGAGGTGCCTGTGCACCTATGGGTGGTTCTTCGATAGTGGTTACTGGAAAGCAGCTTCTTCAGTAGCGTGGTGCCTCTGCTCGGTCCTGTAGTTGCAAAGCAGCTGGTACGGACAGAGGTGAATATGCTTGTGCATATTGGGCGAATATGCACAAGCGCCCAAGCACCGCCTGCGTTTGTTCTGCCTCCCCATTCTGGTGTTCCCAGAGCAACCTGACAAGCTGCAGGCTGAACTCGATAAACCACTGCTGTTTGCTATGGGGAATGACCTGCCAAAAAACCGCACAGGCCCTGTGCTGCTGGGGCCGAGGAAGCAGGACCCCCCCTCTCACCCCCAGCTGCCTTGCCTCTTTATAAAGCAAAGAAAATTTCTACCTCAGTAAGAAATTAATTTCATAATAACCATAGAATAGCATTTTTAGCCTTATGTAAAGATGTCAAAGAAGACAAAGATATGGACTATTTCTTAATTAAATATAGATTTTCTTTTGGGTTTTGTTTTTACTCTAAAAGCAAACCAGAACATGTTTGTGCCAAGAACTGTTATATCCCACCCCCCTTTCTCTTTTTTTTTTAAAAAACCTGTATTTTTATATGCTTGGCAGAATTAATGGTGAAAATCTTTCCAGCTGTGACTTTGCCAGAATCCCTTTCTGAAGCTCCTACTAATTTGGATTAAAACTGGATGGATGAAAGCCTCAAACAGCAAATCCTGGCAGTAGGTTTGCTGAGGCCCCACAGCGTATACTTCTCCAACTGTTCTTATCTTCTGAAGGAAAAAAAAAAAAAAAAAGAAAAAATAAGCAAACATCATTTTGTAATTACACAGTTGTTAGCGCTCTCCCTGCCTGTCCCCTCCTGGGCTGGGGCAGCGGGCGCCTGCATGCCGGGCACGGAGCACCCAGCCAGCGGCTCCCACCCACCCGAGTAGCCTGCTGGGGCTCCCCTTTGCAGGAGGGACCTCTGGCTTTCGCAGGGCGAGGTTTTGATTGCAGGGTGGTGTTTTTTTTAAGCGCTATCTCATACCGGCTACTCTTCGGGTTAACAGCCAGCATGGGTTTTAGAGAGAGTTGCCACGCTGGGAAGTAACTGTTCAAAACGGCAGGGGTGGCTGTGCAAGCCTGTCATTGCAGGGACGTGAAGCCACCGAGCTTCCTCAGTCCCAGCTGCTGGGTGCTCACCTTGCTTGCTTAATTCTAGCAGCGTTGGCGCCGTGTTTTCTTACTGTCCAGGCTTCCTGGAGCCAGCAGATGCAAGCTCTCCTACTGCCACAAACAAATTAATTTCTTTAAATTGGACAGATTGATCTCTGGCAAGTGGCCCGAGTTCCTTCCCCTCTGCCCTCTCGCCAGGAGAGTCTTCTGGAAGCTTGTGAGCTTACTAAGACCTTGCTCAGTGTGTTCCTCTCTTCACAACCACGCCGAGACAGAGAAAAGGCAGTGCTCCAAACGCAGGCAGTGCCATGGGACGCTGCCAGCCTCTTCCCATGGCCTTGCCAGAGGGTGCCCTCTCCACCAGCGCAGCCCCTCCGGGTGTGAGGGTGCAGCTCGCGAGGGCATCCAAAAGCTACTTGTGAGCACATTGGCTTAGATGCCAGCACTTGCCAGAGGGGATGGCAGGAGCTCCTCACTGCAGATGCTCTGAGCACCTCCCTGACCTGCCTGGAGCACCTCCTGCATGGAGAAGAAATACAAATGCTACCAGTTATATTTACGGCATATTCTGTTGATCATTATGAACAATGGCAGCAGCTTTCCTGGACAGACCACTTAAAATTTCTGACTAATCTGAAGGTTGTGAAGGAGGTGGCCACTGCTAAAGCATTATGGGGGATGGTGTAGGCAGCAGCATCTCCTGTCTCCAGGCTGTGCCTGCTGGTACAGAAAGCCATGCAGTCCCCCTGATCTCCTGCAGGAGACCTACCCCTTCCACTCATTTCCACTGGGCTGAGGGCTCTGTTTTTAAAAGGTGTGCTCCTTGTCACCGTTAGCTGCTGGTTTTCACCATTGCCTGTTCAGCAGGTGTGAGGAGATGCTTGACAGGCTGCCTCAACTTGCCTCCCAGCTGCTTTGAAGGAGCGGGGAAATGCACAGTGACTGAGCTCTTCTTTCCCTCTCAGGATGCCTTGAGGTAGGGATGGACGTCGTCTCAAGGAGGCAGAAAGAGGCAAGTGAACTGTCTCAGCTGAAGTCCAGCCTGTCTTTCAGTCAGGAGAGGCAGCACTGGGGTGTATTTTCAGCCATCATCTTGCATATTTCCATACCAAATGTGCACAGTCTGTGAGCAAGAAGTATTTCTTCCCTGACTGCCACCTTTGCAAATGCATTTTGAGTTCTGTAACAAGAAGTGGATTTTTTTCCACTCATCCTATTATGAGCAGAAAGAGTTATTCAGGATAATGTATTCTCCTTACAAGTTCTTTATAAAGCTATTGCCTTCAGATTGTGCCCTTGAAAACATCTGCCACAATCCACCTGTTTATAGTATTAGTGCAAAAACAAGGCATGAATTTAGACACGCTTCTTTTTAAAGATAGATTGTTTAATCATCTTCTAATTATCAACAATCAGCAGGTCTTGAATCCCACTTCTGAAATAACAAAAAAAAATTTTAATGGGTTGCTTTGCTTTTCCATCAACTTGTAACTCTTAGGCTGGCATGTCAGAATCTAAAAGTCCGTAACATAAGCCACAAGGAGCATTCGTTTTTGCATGAGCAATTCCCACTGTATTCAGTGGTAATAATGCATGCCATTCAGAGAAGAGAATTTAGGTAAAAGATAATATAGAAAATTCTTTGTTGACAGTAAGGCCTATGTGATCCTTACAGCAATAATGGATTGAAATGAACTCCCTAAAGCTTTTGACAAAGTAACCTAGTAAATGATGAATATTATACAATTTTAGTTTAATATGATAAAAGTTTTTAATTGATTCAACTCTACAAGAACAAGAAGATATGGAAGATTTTTGAATCCTTCCTCTGATTTTTCATCTTGCTAAGAATCATTTGTACTTTAGAAATGTATACCTAATTAACAAGAGCTATCCATTTAACTCACTACCAATGAATGGGACAAAATAGCTTATTGTTTCCCATGCTACTTCATTCTCTCTTGATTTATGGAAATCAGGCATGATTTGGGAATGACACTTCCAAAATTTGAGGAGTTTAAACCATACAATACTCTTATTTTTTTAGCATTTCAAATAGCAGGCTTTCAGGAATTGCTACAAGTTTGAGAAAGCCTGCTTTCCAGATACCCATTTTGAGTAGTATTGATTGTTTTAATCTCCTTTAATTTTTTTTTATTAACTGGGTCTCATATCAAGATTGGTACCACTGATCAAGTTGGCAGGCAAATACTTTCTTTGTTTTTTACCAAACTGGCACAACATTCACTTTATCACTTAAGATATCTTAAGTCTCTGCAACACACTGACAATCAATATTTAGACTGAGGTTTGACTCACCTCATCTTTCATGTCAACATCTATATCTAAAGCAGTCATGTGAGTCTCCTAGTCAATGGTGAGGAATAAGTCCAGAGCACTTGTCAGTCCGCTCTTCTAGAGCTCTTGGATGTGCACAACTCAGACTTGCTCATTTAAGAATTACTCTGGTTGGTAATGTGGTAATGTCTGTTTTTTTACGGAAACTCTTTGTTTACAGTGAGGCCAGTTAATTCACCTTCATTTCATATATGCATATCAGCTGCAGCTTCTGTAATGCTGGATAAGAATATTTATGAAATAGTTCTGCCTCTTCATTTTCCTGTATTTTGTCCATCTGAAAATGAACTGATTTGGTTTTGATATACAGCAAAACCCAAGAATTCAACAAACACACAGGAGAGCAAACACCCAAACATCAAAATCTCTCTTAGTGTCTTTTGGCGGTCCCAGAATTTATTTCCCTTTCACAGAATCATAGAATCATTTGGTTGGAAAAGACCTTTAAGGTCATCGAGTCCTTTTGGCCGCCTTATCAGTTTTCTGGCTTATGATTTCTATGGTTTGCTGCCTACTTCTCCTTTTTTCATGAGTTATCTAAATATTTGTACGGCTAATTTTACTTCCCCTTTCACTAGATTGTTACTTTATATGTATGATGCTTTGGGGAGCTGATGGGTGAGATACGAATCCTGCTTGGGAGTACCAGATTACATTTCATGAGAGGTTCTGCAGATGAGTTATTGCTCTGCAGCAAGTCCTCAGCCTGCGGTTTCACAAGCCGGGAAGCTAATGTGACAGTGCAGTGCTGCTGAAAGGCGAGGGGTTTTGTGCCTTTTCCCTATTCCCTGGTCCTGGCTTTTCTCATGCTGTGCTCAGCAGAGTTGCCCACTCTCGCACTGACTCTGGTTCTTACTGGAGCCTTTCTTGTGCCAGTTCAATTTACTAAGCCAGCAGAAAACTGTTCTTTTTGCTGAAAAAGATTACTGCAAGGAAGTGAATTTCCTTCCATCGGAGGTGAGCTGTTGGATCAGCTCGCTGTGGTCATGAAAATGCGGTCTCTCTCACATCGCTCCTAGACCTCAGGCTGACTGCGGAGACTGTGCAGCGCCTCGCTGAATCACCCAAGAACCTCCTGGCAGGAGAAGGAAAGCAGCTGATGGTCTTTTGTGTCACAGTGGGCTTTGCTAAAATTGTGGAAAGTTGAAGAACAAAAGTCATTAGCTGTCTTTCTCAACAGAGATTGACCATATCTTTGAGAAAAGGAAAGATAAACTGAAGTGCGAAGGATTGCCTTTGGGGGTTATTTACTCACTTGCGACTTATGCTTTATTGTGTTTTGCTTTTAGATGAAGAGCTATGTTGTGGCTGCTGAAAGCTTTCTTTTCTTCTTGTGATCCAGGGACAGGGTGCGCCAAAGTTAACCCAGAGGAACCATGAGGATCAGTAGTGGAGCCGCAACTGGGCTCTTGGTCCATGGGATTTAGCACCTCAGAAGAGCTTGAGGAAGTTTGCAGCCCTGGGGCACTTGCAGCCTCTCTTCAGGTTCTGGAGAGTTTTAAGGCATAGAAAAGTACAGCCATAGTGTGTGTCACAGCAGCAAAGATTTCGTTTTTGTGTGTGTGATTGTGGATCTTTAGGTATTCAGTGCTCTCTTTTTTAATACCTCCTAATCATTACTTCTGTTTTCCTTTAAAAAATTTTCTCTCTCCAAGCTGATTTGGCTCATAATAGTTTCCAACCCTGTGAAACTGGCCCATTTGGAGCATAATGTGTTTCTGATTTGGTCTTTGTCCTGTTTGGATTTGCATCTCAGTGGCTACTGATTTTTACTGAGAAATCAGTTCTTTCCTCTCAGTTTGTCAACTGAGGGGTGGCCAGGGATTCCTTTAGTTCAGATGCTGCAACTTTTTGACCCAGGCATTTCAAAGAGCATGCCTGGGTAGCTGGTGTGAGGATGTGCTGTTGTTTTTTTTCTCCCTGTGTGTGGTGTGGTGAGACAGTCCTTGTCTGTGTGGGTAAGGTCTGAGTAGCAGGACATAAATGAGACTCGGTGTGTGAAATCACTGACTAGTTAATCCCACCCTGAATAGTATGGGGGAGCAGCAGTGTTGTGTAGAGGTTAAGTCAGTTACCCAGCAAACAGCAGCACACAGAGGAGTTTTGGGAGGTGTTTGGAACAAGATGCTACGTGTGTACTCGTGGGGGTATTTGTACCCTATATGCTGAGATGATGAAGCGGTGTAAGAGTGACAGAGCAGCACTGTGACTGCAATGGGTACCCCAGATTTTATATCCTGCCTGAAGCCTGAAGGGGTTTTCAGTGTGTGAAATGCAAGTTGGCATTCTTCTCTGAGGCTGAGAACATCTTCCCATGTAGAGCATCTGCCTTCAGGAATGCAGGGTGAAGACTCCTTTTGTATAGTGCTGTGGCCATTCTTTCTACAAATTAGATGGGAACCTAGGATTCCTTATCCTGCAAAGCTTCCAGCCACAGAGCTTGGATAATTATTTTATGTATTTATATAAACCATCAGATCTGGGGCCCCCAGCATAAGAAAGACATTCTGATCGAGCGGGTCCAGAGGAGGGCCGCGAAGATGGTCGGGGGCTGGAGCACCTCCCCTATGAGGACACACTGGGAGAGTTGGGGTTGTTTAGCCTAGAGAAGAGAAGGCTGCGGGGAGACCTTAGTGCTGCCTTTCAATACTTAAAGGGGGCCTACAGGAAAGATGGGGAGGGACTCTTTATCAGGGAGTGTAGTGATAGGATGAGGGGTAATGGCTTTAAACTGAAAGAGGGCAGATTTAGATTAGATATTAGGAAGAAATTCTTTACTGTGAGGGTGGTGAGACACTGGAACAGGTAGTCCAGAGAAGTTGTGGATGCCCCCTCCCTGGAAGTGTTCAAGGTCTGGCTGGACGGGGCTCTGACCTACCTGATCTATTTGAAGATGTCCCTGCCCATGGTAGGGGGGTTGGAACTAGATGATCTTTAAGGTCCCTTCCAACCCAAACCATTCTATGATTCTGTGATTCTATGATTGTGTTATTTGAGTGTCTTACATTCTTGAGTGCATTTGTCCTCACAAGATCCTTATGAAATAGATATTATTCCCATCTTAGAAATGTGACTTGCCCAAGGTCATACATAACGCCATAGTGGAGCAGGAGAATGAACATCTCCCAAGTCTCAGGCTAGCTCCCAAACCACTCCACCGTCTTTTCTTCTAGGGTTGATCACAACCAGCTCACAATGCCGTTATGTCCACTAGGATTTTTTTCTGTGCTAGGAGACTGGGGAAGCAAAATGTTCTGGACCTGTAAATCTAAATCTGGATCTATCTGTGAAACTAGTTATTTTGTAGGGTTCTGTTGTAACATTTAATATTTTAGTGCTTGTGGGAACCATTTACATTCATTTGCTTTCTAACTGGAAAGAACCAATGATCCATAGGAGCGTACCGAAAATATATGAAAGAAAGACTCATTTTAAAATTCATGGGGAAATTAATGGTGAACTATAAAGTAATTGTCCACAATATACTGTGTGTTCTCTTGAACAAAATACAGGTTATGTAAACTGCTTGGTACCATGAGCAACAATGCAAGTGGATTTGTCAATGATTGTTAAATTTTTCTGGACAATTGGTGTGATCTTCAAGTAAAACTTCAAAGGTGGTAGTCTGCACAATTGGCTTCGTTCACTCTGACTTGTCATTTGTAAGGAAGGTACTCTTTATTTTATACCGAACTACAGCAAACAGATCAAGACCTAGGAAACTAAGAGAATTAATCCTTTATTGTAGTGGTTATCTTCAAAGCTCGTCTGAAAGATTTTTTCCGCAAAAGACCCAACTGTGGTAGGGTTTCCAAAGACAAAACTGAATGTTTGTGATAGATAATGTCAAGAAAGACTATTTTATCTATGGAGCATTGCTAGTTGGTGAGCAGCAAGGGTGCTGGGACTAAAACGTACTTATAGAATTTCATTAAAACTGGTAAGTAATTGGTGTTCGTCACTCCACATCTAAAATAAGTGGCTGCCTTATTTAACACAGTGTTGTGCTGAGATACTCAGTATGAGAGACACAAGAATAACATTTAATTTTTAAGAAAGCTTTATCTTATTAATGGCAGATCTTCACAGGAGTCATATGAGAATGGAGATGTCATTTAAAACTTACTGTTCTTCCATGTCACCTTCAGGCACGTTTTGCCAGATCTGAAATCTAGAGCAGTGTTGACACTATTCTCTCACTCCAGAGAGAATAGACCATTCAGATCCTCCTCCATCACTCAGCAGAGCTGTGACAAGGTGAAGAGAAAAACATCACAACATTTCAGAGAGTCTGTCTTAGCCTTCTTCACAGGATGCAACATATCAGCGCAAAGAGAGAGGACAGAGTGGTGAGGTACCTCCAGCACATGCCTAGAAGATTATTTTCAAAGTTTTCTGTTTGTTCTTCTAGAAATGAATTCCCACTCCATGATGATGGATATTTTCAGTCTTAAAGGTAAGAGGCTAGACTATCAGATTACTGGCTACCAGATATGGACAACTGATCATGTTGGCTGTTCCAGCAGCCTGTGTTTTTATGTCTATTTTTAACTCTACCTTTCTAGCCTTCACTGCTACAGATGGATACTGGACTGCTATTCCTAGATGAAATTAGAATAATAGATGCTAGAGATGGAAAAATACCTAATGGTCCATTCCCCTATAGCTGCCAAATAGACTTTATTAAAAAAACTGCAGGCAAATATCTTCCATGGGAATCTTTTACCATGAAATATTACATCCTCTTTATAGTCTGGGCAGAGAGCAGGAAATCTAACCGCTTCTTGGCTTAAGGTTTTGCCAGTCTGTAAGCTTGGTACCCAAAGACTATTTTGGTACCAGTTGCCTTTTGCTTTGTAGATTTGGAGCATCTGGAAAGTTGGATGGGGTGGTTTTTAAAGTGTCCAACTAATCTGTTGTGTTAATACCTAAATTCTGAAAAAGGGGGTAAAGAATATCTGTTGAATTGCAAACATTAAGCACCCAGTCCCACAGGTTCCTTTATTAACTCAAAGCACAAGTGCTGTAACTTTGCAGTAGTCCCTGCTGTAACTGTAGGATGCCTTTACATCTACAGTGGCTGAATGTACTTCACTTTGACTCACTGTCAAAAATATAGCTGTTCTGAGTGGGACAAAAGGGTGCCTTTCTTTGAAATGGTCCCTATCTGCTGGCTGTTCTATCAGATACAGAACTGCACTGTTGCTTCTGAGTTCCCTCAGAACTGATCTCAATAAACCAGGGTTTTCAGCATTCAAAGGCTTGAGGGGGGGGTGTGTGTGTTTGTAAATCTGGACTCTGTAGAAGTAACTAAAATGCCTCATTCAGGTTACTGAACCTGCAATGGAAAAAAAGCCCTGCAGACACTGTAACAGTTTAATTGGTATTCAATTGCTTGTACTTTTTCAGGCTTTTAAAGAAAAATATCAAAGAATGAACTATAAAACCAGATGTATATCTCCAGAGACTTAAATTGTCCAGTTTCCAGTGACATGCTTTAATTCTCCTCCCACTTAGTAGTAATTTTACATTGGCGCAAGTCTTTTGGATAAGAAAGGGCAACTGACCCCTCCAAAATCATTGTTCTTAAATTGAGCTGGAAGCAACGGGATCTCACAAAATCTGTAATCTCATTAATTATAATTGTATATGCATATTTTTTAATTCTGAATGCTGTAATTGGAGGTGATCCAGAGGAAGACTTCAGTCTATGCAGTTTTGCACATGCTTAGGTGCTTAGCCAGCCTTGGAAATTATTATAGGTAAGGGATTACTGATGACCAAGCTTTTCCACTCCTTTTGCTGTTCCTCCCCCTCTCCCTTCCCCACATCGTTACTTAGATTTCAGTTAGTTCAGGTGCTCCCTGTTACATAAATATCTGTCTGAAAAAAAACCCAACCCAACAACACCCAGCCCAAAAAAAAACTCAACAAAGCCTGGGTTTGTGTTCTGAAGGTCCCAAGTCTTTGTTTCATCTGGTCCTTGTGAGAAAGGGCGTCCTGCTGCAGCTGGCTTCGAGGTGACGCACCAGCAGCCAGTGATGGGTCCCCTCTTAGCACCTGCCTAGATGGGTGCTTAGAGAGGAAAGGGATCTGTGCCTGGGTGTCACAGGCCAAGAAAGACACCCATTCTCCCCTTCGCCCCACCGTGGTGGGAAGCCAGCATTGGTGTGTTGAGCTGCTTTGTTTTGTGCTGTTGATACCTTTTCTGTTGAAGCAGGACATTGTGCCCTGAGGTGCAGGGCTTGGAAGGACCAAAATATGCCATGTGCTTGGCTCCAAACGTGTCTGCTTCATGCCAGTAAAATTGCCCACCCTTTTGCAGGTGGTGGAGCAGCCGATCTCTTGGGCTGGGCACTGATGACCTGAGTTCTCCTGGTGATAGCAGTTCTTCTGGGAACATATTGTGGTAATTCAGTCAGGTAAATGGTTGGGACCTCTACCTATAATGTGCAACAGAGCAATAAGGTGGGGTAGGGATTTAAACCCAAAGGAAATAGCCTCTGTTTATATGAATTGGAAGAGAGTTTGAAATCCCAAGGTCTCATCTTGTTCTGGTTTCTTTGTGGGTTCACCTTCCTCTTTCCTACTCATTACTTATGACAGAATGAAGTTTACCGAGACCTTTAATTTTCCTGACTCCTGTCCCAGAAGCAGAAACTCAGGATGAGGTAGGATCTACGCCAGCCTCGGTTTCTTTTCTATTCTCCATCGGTTGTCATCCGAGTATTAACTACATTGATATACATACAATAACATATATATTGGTGAAACAGATACAAAGTATGGTTTCTACTAAAAGTGATCACTTTATTTATTATGGAAACCACAATCTTGCCTGTTATCATCGGTTTAAAATATGACTAATTGTTTGGACAGACCAGCAGTTTAGTTGGATGGTTGGCTAAATAGTGGAAGTTGTTTAAGAGTGAAGTAGTTGATTTTGATGATAAAATATGCTCAAATATTATTACAGTTGTGTGTTTGCCTGAAAATTGAGGGGAAAGGTTTGGGTTTTTTTTTTCTTTTTTTGGCTGAATTATTAGTTTTCTTGGCCAAGGAAATTGTTCTGTGTCAATCTGATTTGCAAAGAAATCATTCAGTGGAGACCTATAACTGTTTATTAGAGCTGTTTGGGTAATGCTGAGTTTGGGGACCTTTTGTTAGAGATGGAGGACAGAAATTGCTTTTGTTAAAGAGTCTGAGGAATAGAATGAACCTAAACTTATTATTAATTCTACTTGCAAGAGAAGAAATTGGAAAACTGCAAAATAAAGGGTCACTCATATACTTCCAGCTCCATTTCTATTGCAGCTAAGATCTTGGGAGAGATTGATCTGTCTGTTTTAAGGTTATATTTTTCCATTCTTAATCTAGCTTTGAAAGTCATATAGCAGAGAGCAGGGAGATTTGTAACATCTTTGAATATTTTGAATAAAGGTAGTATTTCTCAACCTTTCTTAATTCAAGAATGATGTAGTCTTATAAAAGTCTATGAACCTTTCTGTGTCCCACTCTTTGTTGGATAAAAGGGTCAGTAATAAGTAAGAAAATCTTTGGCAATTGAGCTAATCGTTTTGCAAAATTCTAGCTTAATCTTGTAATCAAACAATTTGATTAGAAGTGTTGATAATAAAAATGTCTTTACACCTGCCAATAGGTCCTGCCAACCCGTAAAAACTGATGGCTGAGTGCCTGGCTCCCACTGTTTTCTCCAGCAGGCAGTGATGTTCCCAGCAAACGCCCTTGGAAGCCATGGGCATGTTTGAAGCAAGGTGCAGTCATTTTACCAGCCTGATCTTGTAGAAACCCTGGTGCTCTGTGGACCTTGAGCTGAGTAGCAGGGATGAGAGAGAGCAGAGCTGTGGCCCCTCACAAGCACTTTTCCTTCTTCTCTCTCTTTTATAAAATTTCTGCTTTTGAGCTTCAGCTGGACAAAGTGGGGATACATTAGAGTTGCTTCTTTATCAGGAACTGGGAAACAAATCCAGTGTTTCCCAAAGGAAGGAAGGAGAGCAGTTCTAGAACAGGAGAACAGTCTCTTTTCCTGCGTTTTGTCTGGTGGGGTGGTGGGTCTGAGCCTGGGGAAAAGGATGGAGCAACCTTCTGTGGTTACATCTTGAAGGGGCGAGAGCGTTGAGATGCAGTTAGCATGCTGTTGTCCTTAGGCCATGGCTAGCCTAATGGGGCTGGCTGCAGGATGTGCACAAAGTGATAACAAATCAGCAGAAATGGAAGCAATGCAGATTAACTTGTTCTACAAACCAAAGATTTTCAGGCTGATTATAGTAGAAATCCAAGGTGTTTTTTCAGCTAATTGCAGCACTACCATTGGCATAGCCTCTAGGAAATCAGAGTTTATAGAGGTGTGTTCAGAGGTGATGTGTTAATTAGACCATCTTCACAGAATCACAGAATCTTTTGGTTGGAAAAGACCTTTAAGATCATCAAGTCCAACCGTAATCTTCCACAGACATGGGCTTTATCCAGCCTTCAGCTGCCTCAGATGAGATTAGCTACTCTCTGTGACTCTTCCAGTTGTAAAATGAAGCCTAGGTTGTTATCTCTAATGCGCCGTAGACCTAGAAGTAAAGTAGGAGCTTTGAATGTGCATTTCTACCTACAACCTGAACATGAGGAGATCCAAGTCCTAAAAGGAAGTTTACTGCTGGCCAAGTGACTGAGTGGGGTTAAAAAGGAGGCATTACAGTAACCTACTATTTGGAGTCTGGCACTCTGATTGTACTCATCATTTCTTAATCTGACCCTGGGTCTGGTTATAATTTGCATCTTGAGCAATCGTATTGCGTTTTGCATTTGCATTTGTGTTTTCTTTCTCTATTGTTAAACCTGTTTTTATCTTACACATTTTTCATTCTTCTGCAGCCCGTAGCCAGTGATAGATGACAAGGTTCAAACGCAGAAGGTCAATTTGATCATCCAGTGTCCATCTCTGCCAGCACAGGATTATTGCTTTCATGGTCTATTTGCTATTGTTTTGTCCAGCTGATTGCTAAATAGGTCCTGTTTATTTGACAAAGTTTTGCCACCAATAATACCCCACATAACCTTAAT
Source organism: Balaeniceps rex (assembly GCA_013401315.1). NCBI lineage: Eukaryota > Metazoa > Chordata > Aves > Pelecaniformes > Balaenicipitidae > Balaeniceps > Balaeniceps rex. The sequence goes on from VYZW01055527.1 coordinate 104,388, forward strand.
TATAACAAGGGAGTAGTCTGGGCTATTGTTGAGAGGTGGGAGATGGTCTCGTATGGTCAGAAAAATTATCTGGTTTTTGACTCTTCTTACTCAGATCAGATTCAGTACATTTTTCTGAGGCACATTTCATTAACTGGTCAAATCAAACATCTACATCAACAGCACTGTTTGAGTCCTGCTTATCTCAATCCTTTCAGTCTAGAATAGTCTCTTAGCAGAAAACAAGATGGCTATTGGAATGGATCATCATTAACTCAAAGGTTTTTTTGTTTATTGAGAGCATGTTTGGTTGCATGTTTACAGTCATTCTGGGCAAAGAGGTTTGCAATTTCCTTTCCCCTGGTTTCAAATTGCAGCGGTTTATCTAGTAGGGAAGCCTGTCTTAAGGAGCTAGGTAAGACACTACTGAAAATTACTTGCCCTCAGAAGGAAATAGAGTTTCACTGGCAGCCACAGAGACTGAAATCCACTGAATCTGAGATTGGGAGTGGTGCCGCATTGCAAACATCATTATGAAAATGACTTAGTGCACATTTATCTTAAATTTAAAAAAATCCATAACACAAGTCTAAAGCATATATCATTCATACCAATTTCAAAATTATTTTCTAACGTTAAACTTTCAAGGTTATTCTAAATTTGACAATGAGAAGTATACTTTTAATTATTTTAAAGCAGGTTTCTTCAGTGCCTTAAGGTCTGCTTACCAACCAAAATCAGTGGAGAGGTTGCCTGCAAGCAATATACAGCTGTCCATAGTATATTACGTAAACAGATTCTGCTCATGCAGAAGCATTTTACTGCTAGCTGGGTAAAATCACATAAATATTCTTTGGGATAGTTGTTTTTTGGATGTAGCTCTCAGCTGATTTCACATAAATACTACTCTTGTACACTTAATAAGGGAGCATAAGGAGAAGGTAAATTTCTGGCAGAGTTCAACAGATATTGCATCCAATATAAAAGAAATACACAGCTGCACTTCTCTTCCTCGGGGACAGTAGAGCTTCTTTCACAAGGTAGCAAGCACAAGGGAAGCTAACAAGAGTCTGTCTATTAGTTTTCCATGACTAATACAGGGGTGAGAAAATGCTGGAGTGACAAAGGAGTGACAGAGAGCTGGCTGTGAAACTCTTCCACATTAAGCTTTTACAAACTTTATCTGCATCTTCATGGTACTGTGAGTAATATAGGCAGCTATGGGATTGTTGTGTTAGTATCAGATGGGTAGATTTCTCCAGGCACCTAAATCCTGATTTCTAGGCACAGTTGAAAGGCCACGCTGTCCACCTAAACCTCTGTCTGTTGTCATGCTTATCGCAGCTTCAGTCTTGGTGTGGCCAGTCTTTCAGAGCCCCACTTACCTCCGAGTTCTTGCAGAGCAACTTCTCAAATGGAGCATGTCTTCCCCCATCACAGCGGTAGGTCAGCCTTCACACTTATCCTCAGACTGGGTCTTGCTTTTGCGAGCAGCCATAAATTAGGCTTTTCAGGATGTATTGGACAGATGTTACCCAGAAGACAGAAGGCTGACCTGGGAATTGGGGTATTTTTGCAAACTCGCACTCTCTAGCTGCTTTGGAACAAAAATTTGAACACCATACTCTGACATCCTCTGTCGGCATTCAGCTTACTGCTTCGCCTGGTGTTTTAAGGTGAGCCTCTCTCAGTTTCTCCTGCTGCAGCCATTTCACTTTGCATAGTCGCTGGGGAAGGGGGAGGGTGCAGGTGATCCTGATTTGATGTGGGTGCTCGCATGTGATGTGCAGCAGTCAGGACCAAATGCTTGCCGCAGATCAGGCAGCATGGAGGTTTGAAGCAGGTTTCCCTCCTTTGTGGAGAGTGACCTAGCTACCGAGATACTGACTGCAATGGGAGGCAAAGAAAAGAGCAAAGTGTATTTTTGTGGCAAAGAGTTAACTGGGCTTGAACACCTACCTTCAGGAGGAGATTGAAGACTGAGCAGAGAGAGGTTTTAGCTGTCTCTGACTGTGGTCCTGTTCTGTTCTTCTGTGGTTTCTCCAGGCCAGTGTAAATAACTTCACGCTCAGTGTGCTGGTTTCTAGGAATACTATTCTAAGGCACCTAATTCTCCCCAGGAATCGTATCTTGACTGTCTAATTCCTGGCTGAGGAGTCTGCTAGGCAACAGGAAATCTGCAAATTAAAACATTGCAACATCTAAGTCCCTGGCTGTACCCCAGCTTTGCTGGAGGACCAGTTTTCATCTGTTTGCCTATGAAAAATATACTCAGATGTATATCCTTTCTCTTGCATCACTTAAATGATTCCTCATGTTTCCCACCGGCTATTATTTTTATTACCCATATGCAGTCACTTTGCTGCTCATTTTGTTCACTGTAATGCAGCCAGTAGCACTCTTGTTTCTTGATCCCCCAAAATGTGTGGTTTAAGGTCCCACATTAGCAAAAGTTGGTTAAAGTTAAGTGGGCTTAGCCCTCCAGCTTCTGCTATTTTGTGGTAGGAGCCGGACCAGCTCATTTACCCATTGCAGAGATGGACTGTCCGTCCTGATTCACTGGGCTGGATGGCTTCTCCTCCTCCCCAGCCCTAGTCTTCTGCTCTTCCTTATAAAGAGGTTGGAAGGGACTGTGCTCTGAGTCGCTTGCTGACAGCAATCAGGTTGACTATAGTCTTCTTCGCTTCTTCTCCCATTTACTGACCACTCCTGGGTCCTCTCTCTATGAATCCAAGAATTATTTTCTTTTCCTTCCCCCATAGCACAAGCCCACAGCTCACTAACAGCAATGCTAACCTGGCATCAAGAGGGAGCTTTGCTGCTAGCAGCGTCCTCTTTGAGAAGAGAGAGTAATCTGTGGTCCCATGGCTGAAACACTCAGAAGTACGTAGGTGGAAGTGTCAAGTATTCCAGTGCATGCACGGGTACTCAGGGAGCCCATAAATTATTTTTGGAAATCCAGGGTAAATATAGTCAACATCTTTTTTCCACTGAAGAAAAAGTCTGAATGTTCAAGCAAATTTGTGAGCATTGATGCTTGGAAGATCCTGAAGCTCTTGGAGACTCTCAGATTTAAGTGCCAGGTAGACTGTGTCTACTCCCCTCCAGGCCTTTTTTTGGGAGAAAGAGTTTTCTTTTTTTGCCCAGAAGGAGAGGAAGGTGTCTTGCCTGTGAGTGACGCTCAAAGACAACCTTTGGAAAAAGGCATAAACCAACAGAAATCAATTGTAGTATTTATTCCCAGGGATATTTTTTAGTGTAGCCAGAAGTGTGTGTGCCTTCTCCTATTATTTGATTTCTCTGTCATTCCGTAATAGTATGATGCTCAGCACTATACAAGCTTTTCTTTCAGATGACATGCCTGCAGAAATATGAGAGTGAATCACTGATACTCTCTCTAGATTCTGATGCTGACACCATAACACACATTGCTCTGGGGGCCTTTCATCAGCCTTCTACACCTGCATTTTAAAAAACAATGAAAATCTTACCAGAAAATCAATGTTGATATTCAGGATTTCCTGGTAATAGACTGCTGAAACACTGGAGTGGGGGGCGTAGCATCTCTGCCTGAGGGTGTTCAGTCACCTGCTGCACACAGACTTGGTATTCAAAGACTGGCTGGCTCACTGCTTACCTCTGATGGTAACGTAAGGCAGACCCCAAAGGACTGAGAAGGGATTTAGGCACTTCCAGCTCTACCTGCTTACCCAGTCTGTGGGACACCCAGTTTGAAACCCTTCCTTTGCCAGGGGGAACCAGGGCTATTTAACCCACCTTCTAGGAGAAAAGGATTAGAAAGCTTTGTGGTGAGGTACCTCAGCCTCTCCATTGAAGCTGTCATCTTTGGGTTCAAGGATTTAATTATCACGTTCAGAGGAAGCACCGGCAGAGGCAAAGCTGTCTCGCCAGGCTGTAAGACCTCTCCAGAGACCGTGGAGATCTGGATCCCACTCTCCCACTGCACCAAGTCTTTCAGACAGAGACAGGAACCCAATTCTCACCCGCCCAGGTGACTGTCACTGATACTTCTTTAGTTCACACAAAGCAAAAGAGCTTGTATGTGAGGCAATGCCCTGCAGAATGGACAGAAGACCCTGTTTCGGAGAGGTTATGGGAAGGGGAGGAGAAATTGAACTGAGACGCTCAACATCTTGCAAGAGGAAGGTGAATCATGCCTATTTATGCTAAAAAAATGTATGCAACCAGTGCAGGGCTCAGTATTGCAGTGTTTCAGTTCTGCCTGCAAAGCTGGACCTCTGGTCTGTGTAACTGGGGGACAAATAAATTCTGGATTTGGAAGGACTTGTCCTGAGCCATAGGAATAAAAACTTGTTTACAGCGCACAAGGTAAGATTTACTGACCACTGTCACTATTAATAGTATGAACCTATGTAACGACTTACTCCTTTCTAGCTGACAGTTCCCTGGCCCAAGCTGAGAGCCCTGGACTGTCATCAAGGATGTTGTTATGCATAACATATTAACAGCATTGCTTCAGATTATTTCTGATTACATCTCTCTCTTTGTTCCTTTCCAGTTTCTTTTTCCCAGGTCTGCTCATTCCCACTCTGCTTCTTCCCCCTCTCTTCTGGCTGCTCAGCTGCCAAATTTCTAGTCTGTTTGTGTGCTGCCCCATGATCACTGCACCCGGGGCCCGCCTCAGCATCCCAGAGAAGGGCGGGCATTGGGCCCCCACTTGGGTGGCATCGTGAGCATCTCCAAGGGGAAGGGGAGCCACTGGCTTTCCAGGCCAAGAGATGAGAGTCTGGCCCCGTATTCATATGCCAGAGCTCCAGGCTCTCGGCTACTGTAAGTTAGCGTTGAAACAACCAGGGGAGCTTTGTAATATACATTAGCTGAGCATCTGCTTCCGAAAATGTGTCAGATGTAAGGGTATGGAAATTCCTTCATTATTGGAATTCCCCAAACTTTAGCAGTCAGCAGGTTTCATATGCTAATAATATTTGTGACAACAGGGAGCCTACGTGGGGATTAAAATAAGGCTGGAGGTAGAATTAACCCAAATTCCTGGCTTGTGCCAGTTACAAATAGTGCTGCACTATTGAAATTTTCACCTTACGTATTTTAAGAATCACTGTGCTAGAGCCAAAGGTGATGGGAGCAGTCTTGCATTGCCCTATAAATTCAGCTGCATGAACTAGGAGGTCTAGCTGCATAATTAGATTTAATCTAACCTATTATTCACAGAACGGTGTGTAAAGTGCATTAGGAGAAATGGATTTATTTAAGAAGCCATCTAAAGAACTGATTTTAATAATTGTACAAGTGCTGAGCCAAAGGCCTAGATTTTCTGTTTATCAGCAACTTTTGCTGCTTCGTATGCAAATTTGATAATATAATGAGTGCTGGGTGCCTAGTTTGTCCTTGAGCGTACATGCAGAGCTGGCTGACCCCAAGGACAGGAACAGGATACATGCCTCCAAAGGCATAAGGGGGCCTCTTCATTTGCTCTACATAAATCTCAGTCTTTAATGACTTGAGGGAGAATGTTCGAATACTTAAATGAACATTATTCTTGAACATGAAGTTTTAATAGTGCACATTTTAAGTTTGTCATCAACCTGTATAAATTTATAGCAGATGAGAGTCTGCGCGCTATGCGTTATCTGCTTTGAAGCAAAAGCCTGCTCCACGATCCTCGGTGCACTAGGTCCCGAAGAAATCAACTCCCCAGCCTACAACGTGCTGGGAGAAACTAATGATGAGCAGGATTTCTACTACAGCTATCTATATACACTTTAGGAGCAGCAGCTGCAGCTGCCGTGGTAATTTTGCTTTTAGCTTTCTGTCAGTATAATGAGGAAAGAAAAGCTAGAGGACTGTTTTTTAATCACAGCACCAGTTTTTTAGGCTACATGTTAATTGCGTATCAAAACTGAAATCTTTGTAGGTGGAAGTGATATATTTACTGGACACATTTGAAAGCCTTAGCATTCAAAACAATACCAAAATGGTTTAAATATGTATTTAGTCAAATATTCTTTCAATAGCATGAAATGTGTAATAAAGCCACTTCAGTTTTGATTTCAAAACAGCCAGCTTTTGTTTTCAGTCTGAAACTGCACACCGTTGTAGTTGGCTCACTTTCTCATAGGGTGGGATGGAAAGGAGCCACGGAAGTGTAAAAACCCCCTTGCAATCTCCTATGAAACAGCTGATAAAGGAAACCCAAATCGAGACGATTTTAGGTGGTTTTGCCGTTGGCGGAGGCAGGAGTGACACCTGCGGGGCCGGCCGAGCCCGGGAGCCAGGGACGTGTCCCTGGAAGCGCCTGTCTCTGAGTCACTGCAGCAGCTGAGCTTGGGCTAAATTGGAAACAGAAATACCAATTGTCATGTCACCCGGATGCTCTGCCTCCAGCCAAATGGTAGATGGAAAAAAAACGCTACCAGATGTTCTTATGTTATTAATATTGTTATTATTGTTATTATAAATAATATTCCTTATTGGCTGGCTTTTGCTCCTGGCACATCTGGAGTGCACATGCTTGGGAGGAGAGCGCCGGCAGCCCGTCGCTCCCCCATTTCCCTGCACACCTGTAAAAGGGGCCGGGCGGACCCTGCTCCCTGGGCTGGAGGGTGAGGGGCAAGGGGGCCTCCCTGTGGCGGGGTGCCCCCTGCCCCGCTCCCCTCCCGCTGCCGCTAGCACTAGCATGAGCTCTGCCGGTGTCCTGGCGATGCTGGCCAAGCCCAGGCCTTCGTTCCGCTTTCCTCTTTCCAGCGGGGTGAGATCTTTTCACCCGCAGCCCTGTTTTGAGAGCTTTGCATCCATACGCAGCTCTGGGTTTATACGATGAGAGCAAGCTCTGCTGGTGCTCCTCTCGTTGGACATTTTGCCATTGGAGATGCTGATGTGACATGCCTGTGGTCTGAAGCACCTCTGGCCAAGAAAGCAGGATGCTAGGTGCCACTTTGCTGGGAGTTCACTGGCTAAACCTCCTTATCTAATGTTGGACCAGAAACTCTCCAAAAATGTTTCTATGTAATTGCTCCCACTCCATGTCACCAAAAAAATGGACTGGTTTTAGAGGTGAAAATGGAGAGTATGGCATCACTCCAGTGTGGGTCTCACCATAAACTTTGGCAAACTTTGTGTCTTAAGGATGCGCCAGCTACCAGGCACCGTTTAATGTAAGCACCAAACCATTGCTGGAGTGGAAATTATCCTATTATACCCACTTAGGCCAACTCTCTAGGAATACAGGAACAAGAAAAAAAATACTGGAGGAGGTGATGACAGTGGTTCATTAAAAAAATAATAAAATGCTAGCATACTATTAAGCATGGCATACTGGTAGTTGTATATCTCTAAGCTGAGCAAAACCAGCTCCAGTATAAATAGATGGAGCTTTGTAAATGGACTTCTGTGGTCACACTAACTGTGGAATAAGACAGTGTATTTTTAATTATTACATTGTGGTGACATACAGGAAGTGTAAAGCACTTTCCATGGACATGGGAAGATGCTGTGCCTGCCACTAGAAGTTTACAACTGACAAAAAATGAAGTACAGCCCTCTGAAGGTCAGGTTTGCCTGGGATGGCTGTACGCACAGCACATCTCCCTCTGCATAGCTCTGTGCCATGGGGAGCCCAGGCAGCTGAGGGCCCGGCAGTGCTCTCAGTCCCCCACCATGGGTCACGATTCCCAGCCAGGGGAGCACAGGCCCACCTGTGGTCCTTGCATTCCTGGCTAGAAACAGGAGAGGTGCCCGGTGCAGATGCTGAAAAAGGGCAATGCCCGCTGTGGCTGGAGAGCCTATTCCCAAAGGCAAACCTGAGTGAGGGACACCCTGGCCAAAACAGCCAGCTGCCTCCTGGGTGAAATCTCAGCTGTGCTGTGCGCAGGAGCTAGCTGCAATCACAACAAAACCAGTCATCGCATCTGACTGCAGATCCTGTGGGTCTGCATTGGAGCAATTCCTTTGCCAATGGCTTCAGTAACGATCATCTTTTTTTTATCTACACTTTGAGCAAGGCTCATCCTATGTGATGAGATTTCCATGCAATCAAGTTTTCTGGAGGATGTCTCCTTTTCTAGCTGGAAGGTTTCTCCAGGCAGAATTGAAGAGTTTTACACACTGGCCAGGGGTTTTCCAGTCCATGACTACGTGAGGATGTTTGGGCTTCTGGAAATGCAGAAGGCGTAGGGAAAGGGCTCGGGTCATGCACAGCCCCTCCGTGCACACCGGGAACTTCCCAGGCAGGTCACACAGGCGCTGCTGGCCAGAAGCCCTCCTGGGAACAGCGGGGGCCCTGGCGGGTCTACGGCTTCAGACTAAGCCCTTCATTCCTCTACGGACTAGCTTGGTATTTCTTCTTTTTTTTTTTCTCCTCCTTTTCCTTTTGCGCCTCTGGGGAACAGAGTCAACCAAGTATATATTGGTGGAAGTGGCTTTTTCAGACATCTCGCATTCCCCCAACATGCTGCTGGAAAACAAAACCGGTGCTAGTCTGAAGCCATAAAGAAACAGCAGGAAACCTTTTCTCTGTTAAATCAACGAGGTATTGCCATCGATGTGAATAAGTCACAGACTTCATGCTTGCCACTTGAGAGACATCCACTCATCCTATGGAAAAGAGAGAAGCAATTAGGCTAAATCATGGGCAAATGAAGAGATAAGGGTGTTTGTTCCTCTCTTCCTTTCCCTGCTATTTTAGAACCCACTAGTTTTCTGCTCTAAGTGGAAAATAAGGATCATTACTGTATTCAGCCTTGGTTTTTGTTAGATGCTTATAAATCTTGCTAATTAGCTGTAGAAATCATAAAAGCTCAGCATCATGTTTTAATCATAAGCTCCTCGGGCCACTGATGTTCATGTTGTTCCCTGGATCCTCATTTCCATGTACAAATTACTGAGCCCATAACACTTGGGCAGATCATCTCTCATGCCAATCATATTTCCAATGGAATTTTTATTTCAGTAACTAAGCCACAAGCCTACACCTGCAAAAAATAATAACACAGCAGTGGAAGGTCCCCCCTCCTTGTACTGGTGGAATATTAAAGCTTCTTCAAAGTAATTAAACACAGGTTTCAAGTATAAAGCCTGGCTGACAGATCAGTAAACCCATTTTCTCTTTCCCAAGAAGCTAAAGAAAAGTTCCCCAGTCAGCAGCCGAGGAGGATAGGAAACTGTAAGCACCGCATTTAGACACCAGTGCTAACATGCTGGGAATTTCTGGGGCAGTACAACAGGTCCAAGGCATCGTGGACACAGCTGTGAAATCAAACCTCGGCTGAGTTCTTATCCAAATCACCATAAACGAGGTCAGCATCTGCTAAGACACTGGATAATAATAGCTTGCTTAATTATACATTTTGCCTGTAATTTAGTCCAGACCAACTTTCCTAGTGGCAGTGGAGGAGGGTATTTTCCAGTTCTTTTATGTTCCTGTGATTAGCGGATAATGCCCTCGGTGTATGCGCATGCATCCAATTTTCACTTTCAACTTTAATGCAATTTAACATTGTCAAAATAAATATTATTCTTCACTTTTCCAAATTTTGTTTCAGCGCTTGTAAAGTAAATATTTTGCTTAAGAATGTGGAAAGCCTGTGCCTGCTTACTGACGATCTCTCTGAGGGGGGAGAAGGAGCCCGTCCCTCTATCGCGGCAGCTCAGGATCGCCCGGCAGCCTATCGCCCGTTGCTTCTTTCAAGGAGGACGAGGCCTTTCTAACCTGTGGCAGAGGAGCAGGGTGGACAGCCAGGGATACCTGCTTTGGCCACTTCTGTCAAGTTTGCCTTAGCTACAGCCCAAATAATAAAGGAGGAATGGGATAATGGGATAAAAGCTGCTTTGTGTTTGTTCCTTTACGTGAACTGCCACACTAAACTCACCTTTGAACTGTTAGACATCAGTCACGTTCATTTACTGTCAGCAAGATGACAATGTCTGTCAAATTTCCGAGCAGCTCAGAGCTCCTGTGCTGGGCACAGCTGTGAGAACTGCAGAAAATCGAGCTGAGCCAAGCTTGACCGTTTGGAGCTCCCCACCTCTGCAGTGGTGTGGCTGAGTCTCACAGGCCTCTGGTGGTTATTCCTCATACACCTGAAACTGGTTGCTGGCAGCGAAGATCACCATTGAAAAGAATATCTTGGTTTGCAGCTGCAGGAGAAAAGGATATAGGACCTGGCCTGCCCCGAGCGTGCAGCTCCAGCCTGCGCTGGGGGAGGCGTAGGTGAGTAAAGGGGAGCTCTCTGTAGCTGTTCCCTTGGTCAAACAAAAGCACCCCTCAAGATAGATAAGTTACATTAGCTAAAAAATTGGATTAAGAAGTCACCAATCATGAGTTTCTGGTTAAGTCTTATTTTCTGAGCTGTTTTCAAGCAAAAGTGAAAATTGAAAACTGGCAAACGTACAAGATCAATAGGGTTTACTTAAATGACTCACCAATTATCATGTCTGTGGCTTTTAGTAACATTGTATTCTTGCCAATCACACTGGTTTAAACTTTCCCTCATATATAAATTACACACCCAGGTTCATGTCTCCTTTTCCCTTTTCTTTTTTATCTTTTTTCTCCTTTCCCCCTTCCCTTCCCTTCCCTTCCCTTCCCTTCCCTTCCCTTCCCTTCCCTTCCCTTCCNCCCTTCCCTTTTTCTTTCTTCTTTCTTTTTCCTTTTTCTTTTTTCCTTTTCTTTTTTCTTTTCTTTTTTCTTTTTTTCTTTTTCTTTTTCTTTTTTCTTTTTTCTTTTTTTTTCTTTTTTCTTTTTNCCTCCACTGACTCCCCATCTGATGTCTCCAGGGAAGTCTGTCCAGCAGGCAAGAAGCTTGACTCCCGGGCAGATGCCCTGCAGCATCGGTAGCACAAGGACTGAAGCAGAGATCGAGGAGAGAGCGCCAGGCTCCCTATGAGATGTGTAACCAATACATCTTATTTCAAGTTCAAAGGTCTGCAGGGGGTAGAGGGTCTTAATAAATGCGCTTTGTAGAGGATCAAGTGAGAGCTGTGGTCAGCACTGCTCTTCTTTCTCCGAGTCTGGCCAGCAGATCACAGCTGTTACTGTTTTGGAAGCAGCCCTAGCTACTGTTGCCCATGCCTCGTCCCCTTGTGCCTGCGCTGCTGTGGCGGCAGCATCCTCCCTCCCAGGAGGCTGGGAAGGGGAAGGTGCAGAGCGCAGCTAGCCTTGCCGCCTGGGGGGCTGGGCTGGGGCCAGCAGGCGATGGCCTGTGGGCACATTTAGCTTGCAGGGAGTCTCGAATCGAGTATAAATTCCCAGTTTTAGCTAAAACATCTGCAGATACCTAGGAGCTCGCGTGCTCAAGAGGCCTGTCCCTGTTCTGGACTCTGTGTGTGCGTTCATCCATTTGGTTTGACTTTGATATCCAGGAGAAAGCTGTGAGCCCAGTGTCCTTCATGGAGCGCTCTTTGCTTTGACATTCGCATGTGAGACAGGCAGCTGCGTTACCCTGGCTTAGTAGCAGGGATGCGGCCGCCGAACTGTAGCGACCCGTCGTACATGTCCTCTCAGCCCCTTGGGCCCCGGGATGTGAACCTCGGTGAGGTGGGCTGAAGCCACGCTGTTTCACCTTGCGCTCGCCATGTGCGAAGCGTGCTCACGCAGACGCTCGCCACACGGCAGCAAGGGGAACCCGATCTTGTGTCTGAGCCCTTGTTCAGCCTGAAACAGGCCAGATTTGTTGACCTTAAAGGCACACTGCAAACCACATTATTCCTCATAGGCATTTGCAGAGGTTATGAGCCTGGGGAACATGTGGTTAAAAGGGAACTAGGCCATGTATTTACATGGTTTCATTTTATTCTTTTCCTTTCCCGGTGCAGCACATTATTTTATTTGCTACGAAAATGCCTACGGCAATTGGATAGGCATTTTTCTGTGTGCAAGAAATCTAAAGAAATTAAAAGTCTTTGAGGGGCTTAAACATCATCTTGTGTTTAGCTAAGATGAAGCTTAACAACAACCTGGACTAAGATGAGTTTATACACAGGCACATAAACTCCAGGGTGGTCTTAGCGGGTCTGCTGAGTCCGCCCTTCATCTGCAGCGCTCCAGCCGTGTTTCCTGCTGTGAGTTTGCACAGGTGTCTGCATAATCTGGCTTCCAGTGCACTCATTTCTTGCGATGAGACACCAGACCGAAAAAAAAAATCGCATTACACCAGCTTAGCCTGAGATCAGTTTGCTGGGTTGGCAGTCAGGGGAAAACCTCTGGTGAACTATGCATGTCTGACACGGAGAGTGGGGAGACCGTCAGGCTCTGGACCCCTCAAGACCATTTTTAGAGATGTGCTTTCCAGGGCTGACCTGCCCTGAGCATGACATAAGGGAGCCCACACAGTGAGTCAGTGCTGGAACAGAGTTCCTGGCGCTTGGTCCTCTGCTCACTCTGCTAAACCACACCGAGATTAAACCAACAGAGGCAAAGAGGGAGCCTGGATATGAGGAAATTTAGCAGGGAACCTGCCTTGACTCATTAATGGAAACTTTTGAAAACAGGCAGCAGCAGTAATTTTATTATATTTTTTTCCCCATGCTGAAACAATTTGTGTGCAGTAGAGTCATTCCCTGGAAAAACATTTCTTTAATTTATCTTCTTTAATTATCACTCATCTTTAGCAGCATCTGGTTCTGATATTTTATTAGAAAGTTTGCATGTTTGAACCAGGCCTGGGTGGTATTTAATTTTTTCTTGTTTCCATTTTCTACTGTGATGGTACTTCCCGTGGTGGGAAGAGATTGGCTTTGCTTTATTTCACAAGGCATAATAAATCATACGGCTGTTCTACTTTAACATCATTATTACCATGTAAGCATGCTCAGAGACATATCCTGCAGATTACTTGGTGTATTTACTTGAGGTTAGGATGCCAAGCATTACAAACAGCAGACTGGGTTCCTGTTGTGAAGATGTGCATACTGCTTATGGGAAGATGTACTTTCTAGCCAAGATCTTAGCATCTGACTGGTGATGCTGAATAGCTTATGATGTCCAAAACAAAGCCTGATTTTTGAGAGGACTCCCTAAAATTGGGCCCCTGTAATATTTCTCAAGTTGTGCATCCAAAGCATGAGGTACTCGGCATCCAGCTCCCTGCTGAGATTTTGAGCTGTAGTTTCTATAAGCAATTGTGGACAGAAGAGAAAAGATTGCTGCTCTTATGGGCCAGTTCTTCCCCTGTTAGTATTGCTTTTGAAGACTAGCTCCCTGCTAAGGGACAAGGTGCTGCTTAGGTTATCTAAGGTTGACAAACCTTTTAGTTTTGCTGCTGATTCAGCTAAATGTCGTTTTCTTTACGATCGTATATGACCTTCTCTAAAGTAACCCACCAGTGTTGGTCAGAAATTGTCTATATCAGATGAACGTTAATTCACCTGTAACAAGAAGATACTTGATTTTCTGAACAGGAGAAAAATGTCTTTCAGAGAATTGCAGATATAAGCTATCACTGTTTTACATCTGAAAGAATAAAAATGAGATCATGAAGCCAGCTATTAAAGGAGACCTTTAGATAGAAGTAAAGAAATGCAGATGTCAGTTGAAGGTTTTCAGTACCTACAGTATTGTACTTTCCTTCCAGTGGCATCTGCTTACTCAACATGCTGTACTGGATTTTGTGGTGTATACTTAGTTCGCGGTCTGCCTGTTTTCCCTATCATGCAATGTTTTCTTCTGGTTAGACAGAATTATGGTCAGTGTGGTAAGAGTAAATTAAATATGACCTAGCAGTCACTTGTCCTGATATACATAAGCCAGTGAGTGTTCGTTGTCGTCCAGCAAGGGCTGTGTCCTTTCTTACCGATGCACATCTATAATGCCCACAGAAGTCTCAATGAAATTTCATCTAAATAAGCAGTTTGGTTTTGGAAGAGGAGAACTGCTAGTCCTGAAATGCAGCATGGAAAAGTGATGCTGTGAGGATATGCTCAGATGATCACAAGGGTGACATGCATTAGCACTTCTTGTTACTGCCCTGGAGCTGGAAGGCAGGAACTGAGCAGGCCTGGTACCTACCCCATTGCAAATGCACTGCAAAATCATTAATATGCCAGTTTAAATAGATTAAAACATGATTTCAGGTCACATAGGCTAGCTTACTTGTTTGCAGTAGAGCAAATAGATACTAGGTCCTAGTAAGAGGCGTCACCTTCTTTGGCACCAATAGGCAATGCTTTCTCCTGATGGTATAAGCTTGCCCCGTGTGTCTGTTCAAGCACGCTCTGTCCCACTCAGGCTGACTTCAGGACTAGCAACACTTCTGCCCCTCTGGTGTTGGGACTCTGATAGGCTGCAAAGCCCACAAGAGGAGAAGAAAAGAGTTTGGCTCAGACATCAGGCACTGTCTGATGCTCTTCTTGGCAGCAGCGATATGGAGGAGCCAACTGCCAGTGTCTGACCAGGGTGATCCAGGACCAGCTGTGCTGTGGGGCTCACAGGGCAGCCTCTACATCCATAGTCCTACCAGCATTTGTTACTGGCAGCTGGGTCTTGACCTCTCTTTGGGCATTGAGTCTTGGCCAGCTGTGGGAGATTTCAAGAGTTTGGGTCTCATCTCTCCTTGAGTTGCCAGGGGCTGCAGTACAGGGAGGAAAGGTTTCACCAAAACATCCAGCCATGTTTGGATGCTTGTGGACTTTCCCTCAAGGACAGTGTGACAAATGATGCCCACAAAATGTCAAAACTGCTTTCTCAAAACTATAGTATTGTTTCCTTTTCCAAAAAGCATTTATAAAATGAGCAATTCTTCCCCATCCTCCAAGTTATCGAAAGCTCTGCCCCTTTGGCAACTGAGGCAGGTCTCGCTTCTGCAGACACTACAGCGAGTGCCTGAGTCTCGGTCTGGTGCCCCTGAACAGCTCCCCAAGATCTCCCTGGCTCTGAAAAGAGAGTTCTGCTGATGCAGCCAAAGTTCATTTGTGCTTCTCGGTTGTCAGACTTTTGGCTCTGTTTTTCCCAACCAGTTCAGTAGGCCCTGCGGGAAGCTGAACCAGGCTCCTGCGAGCCCATGACTTTCCCATTGTCCTGTGTTAACTGCAGGGCTGGCTGAGTTCAAGCCATTTTTCTTCCTTTCTGATTGTTTTCCTTACAGTCTGCTATTAAACTTAACCAAAATATTTGTGCAATAAACAGTTATTAGGCCAACGCACACTGTTAAAATTATTGCGGAGTAGCTCTGTGTCCATCACACCATGCACTACGCAGCCAAATACGCAATAGGCTGCTCCTTGTCCATCACATATACAGATGTCCCTAGGACATCAACTTCAGAGTCGTGCAGCATGATGAACGTAGAGAGATGCCTGCTCTGACACCTGTGCTCTTCTGATCAGACTAAGCAATCTACAGGTTCAGGGATGTCTCCAAAAAGCTTTTGTTAAGAAGATTTGAACTGGGGCCATGTGGCAATGTTAAGATTTGGTCTTGGATGGTCTTAATCTTGTTTCACTGATTTTGGAACAACAGTGAAGAGATCACGCAGCTCTGAGGTGAAGTACAAGTAGATAGCAGCTCAGTTTAACCAAGGATGTAACATCAGGGTAGTGGAAGGTTGTTATCATTTGTTCAATGGACTGCGTTGAACGCACGAAGTCAGAGTGTCATTGCAGTGGCCAGGGAGCATAAGATTTTTATCCAGGTAACAAGAAAAACACATCTCCAGAGTCTTTGCTGGATCTTAACAGGTAACCCAAAAAGAAAACAAGCATGGACTCTAACAGGATCCTTCACCTCTAGTTGAGTCCCATCCCAGCTCCCTTCTGTGAGGGAAGTACACTTTTGGTAGAGGTAGTTCTATGGGGAGTGTGGAGGGAGGAAGGCATTAAGGAGAGGAGAGACTAGCAATCCCACTCATACTGAAAACAGCCTGGCCTCCCACCCAGAGGGGACAGAAACTGCTCCAAGACACTCTTCCTGTCCCAGCTACCCCACCTTGGGGAATAACAAGAGACTTCATCTTCCTGGGGTACCAAACAAATCATCTTTTGCCCGACAAAGCCACTGAAATTGAAGGAAACAAAAGCCTCCCTCAGAAAGGTGGAAAACGGTCATGTAATTAGCAAGCTGGATCTCTTTTTTATGTTTTTCGGCTGTCATGGATGTAAACTTGGCCTCGTGGTTGAAATGGCAACAGCTGTAAACTTCAAAGAAAAAATTCCTCCACGCTTTTTTAATAAGCGTCTACCCTCATCAGCAGACAATCTGCATGGTTCAGCCGAGTTTCTAATTCTCCAGTACTTTCATGCACGAAGTGCAAGCTATGGTTGCTCAGTGTTGTTTTCGGACACAGCACTCACCCATTAGAGGGAAATTTTTCCATATTGCTCACTGACAGGATATGGAAGGAGTGAATATTTTGCTGGAAAGACCTGGGGTTATTCCCTAACAAATTGAGTGTGGTATCTGTGGCTTGGCATGAACATCAGCACCAATTTGTCTCACTGTAGCCCAGAATCAACCATGAGATATCTGATTGCCCCAGCAGGCATGTAGGCAGGTTAGTGCACTCCTTCCAGGTATTTTTTCTCTTGCTTTGTATTGATTCACTCCCAGGGGCATCCTAGAATTGACCCTCTGTAAAGCACACAGTCCCCTCTTGCTCTGTCTTCCTTTTCATCCATTTTCAACCTTCTTATGTCTGAAATTAAGTGGAGAAAGGAAAAAGTAGACCATGATATTTAGGCCAGAGGTCCCTGGCTCATTTATGGCTTATTTAGTAAGCACCTGTTTTTACTGTTGAGCATTTCTTTCCTTTCCTTTCCCTTTAATATTTTCCTCTCATAAGCTTTAGTGGTTGGGTGCTGCTGAATATTGATTGTATGGCATTTGGGTCTTGGATCATACCTTCACAAAATTTGGGAAGAGCCTCCTATGCCTTCAGCTCTCAGAAAAAATCATAAACAAAACCCCCCTTTGCATTAAATCTGAATGATGTGGGGACATCTTGACCTTGTTGAGGCTGACTTCAGGATCATAACTCATGATTCGTGGCAGGTCAGTGCCATGGCCTGTGACTCTGGGAAGTTCCTGGATACATTGAAGAGCCATCATGATCCAGTTGCCAACTCATTGTCGTACTGAGATATTTCTCTTGTGTAAATAACAGTAGATTTATTTTTCAAAGGGGCCATTTCCCACTTCTTCCTTATCTTCTTCTGACTCTCCTGGAGAAAATAAGGGCGCCAAGCATTAGCACTGGCAATTTGATCCCAAAACCCAGTACTTCTGATTGTAACTGATAATAAAGATGTAGCTTATTGCTTCAATAAAGCAACTTTGCAGATGACACGTAGGTCAGCTTGGGGAACGCAGCCATTTTCAAGGCAGGTTGTGTGTTTTGCATTCATTTCCTTCCCTTACTCTCCACGTATATCCGTGGCTTGACCTTTATCAGAGATTTTTAAGAACAGATTGAACATATCACTCTCAGCTGTATTTAGCCTGCCTCACATTAAAAGCATGGAGTAAATGACTTCTTGAGATCCCTTCCAGCCTTGTTTCTGGGATGTTTATGACTCTCATTTTACTAGAACACACTATGCAAAAATGTTACCCTGCATATTACGTATGCTGCCTGTGAGGCTGTTCAAGCCGGACCCCTCCCCAGGTGCTATGCCTCTGGCTGTTTTCAGTCTATATATGCGGACTGTTCTGCAACTCAAGCTGCTTCTTTTATGCCTGCTGTACATTTGTCTTTTAGTTGTTTTGTCTCCTTTTTGGATGTCCTCTTATGCATTCCAATTTGAGGAATCAGCTTCTTGTTTGCTTGGTTCCTTTTTTAGTAGCTGCAAGATCTCTTGTAGGTCAGTTAGATTGTGCTGAACAAGAAAAAGGGAAAGCTTTCAGGCAGGGTTCCTTCACTTCTCTGAAGATAACCTATTCTGGGGACCCAGCTCTGCTATTTTAGGCACTAATAATGGGTGGGTTGTTAAAAAATCTTATTTTTATTATTGCAGATCATTGGGAGCCTGTACTAATGCAGTAAGGCTTCACTTAATGCCATGAATAATTACCATGTTTATTGACCTGAGTTTCCATAGGGGAGCAAGTAAAAGTCTGGAGGGTTGGTTTGGATCTATCCTGTGGATCAAGATAAATAACTATGAGATGGCACTTTTTTCCCCCTTTTTTTGTTTCCCTCACTTGTGTCAAAGTCCTGGGCAGATCCACGTAAGGAGTGTTTAAAAGGCCTTTTCAGGAATAGCTATTCGTAAGCAGAAACAGCTCCTGCCTAGGTCAGCCAGTTGATGTACTTCAGGGGACACGCTGGGACACTGCAGCATCAGTGATAACTCTAATTTACTGAAATGTTAGAACTATCTTCACGATATATAAAAAAGAAATTTCATTTTGTCTCTGAAATTTAATCTCGTCAGCTGACTGAATGGATCACAGAGCTCTAGTTTTGAATGCCTTTATTTTGTGGGGAGCTGTTGTTTTGTAGGGATGTTTCTACTTATGTCAAATAAATGTTATTGCTATTTGGTATGGAAGCCAGATACCACTGTCTGCATAAGAAAATGCTACTTTTTTGGTACTCTGGGATGCCAAGTAGACGTGTTAATATATGGCTACATGTATACATTCCCTAAAGTCTCTTTTGGTACCAATAGTGGATGAAAAGAATATAGATATATTTACTGGAATATCTATAGATAACTAGAACACTTATACCTGCAAAAAAAGTCTTATTTTGCATTCTTAATCAATCAGAAATACAGTCCAGATCCTCAGGGGAAAAAGAAAACAACACAAAACCAACTCTGTAAGAGCAATGAATGATCAAGCTGCAGTCTGTATTTTTTTTTTCTAGGGAAACAATGGGTGAGGTGTTGATGAATGCCTTCTCCTGGTCTGCTTCAGCCACAGATGTTGTAAGAGTACAGGGTAAGTTAGCTCCAGGCACGTACTCTCTGTCCAGATCAGGGGAGCGGCAGGGGCACTTTGCAGTTACCTCCTGGGCCATAAGTTGGGGTTTCCATTCCATGGGATGGAAGGGACCAGTCTGTAGCTGGGTCTGCTCCCGACATAGCACTGGATGTAGCTGGTGTGAATACCTAGGCAGAGGAGCTAGGAAGTACTCCCAGGTCCTGCCAGACAGACACAGGCAAAATGCCCAGCGCTTGTAAAGTGTTTTGGAGCAGGGATAGATGATAGATAGCAAATCTTGCATGCTTAATACTTACAAAATTACCTTTCCAAAGACACACTTCCTTCCTTTCAGCCAGCTGTTCTGCCTCAGCACTCTTAGCTGGTAGTCTTCCAGAGCTGCAATGTGAGTTTAAATTAATTTCTTAAAAAATCTTCCTCCTTGCTGCAGTTTTCTTACCCCTCTTTCCTGAAGCTCTGTCAACTGAGTCTGCTGTGCTATATAAGAAAGAGTTAGTTGAACCAAGGTTATTTTCAGCAATTTTTGTTCTATTTCATAATAAAACTTGATGAGAAAAAGACTGGTCAGTCAAATATCTTCACTGACCTTTTCTGCCCATTGTTTGCTGTCAAAACAAAAAGTTTTTGAGCATTTTCTTTTCATTTGTATTACGTGGGTTTAGGCAAGGGCTCAATCTGATACTTAGCAAAGGCAATAGAGTCCTTTCATCTACAGGCTTGCGTGGGCATTAGATCAGCCCCTAACTGCCTGTGTCTGTATTTTTTGCCATGGAAGCTTGGGGGCCTAGATTGGAGCCCTCACACAGGAGAAATAAACAGGGAAAATCCAATGGATAGAAATGGGAAATCTACTTGAACTGCACCTTCACCCTTTTTCTATTTCTCAAAGTCTGGAAGTCTGGAGGGACAGCAAGAGATTTTGAGTGTTTGCTGCCAACCCCAGCGATGCAGGTACTCAGCAGTAGGTACTTTCACTGCTCCCACTTATCCTGATGGCTATCTCTATCCCTGTGTAGGATCATGGATTGTGTATGGATGACTAGTATGGTAGAGGGGGAGGACAGTCCTCAATCTGCACTCAGATCCCAGTATTGTCAGTCTGCTTGTCTGATCATTCACACAGGTCTTTACATCTTTATATGCCTCAGCTTCTTATCAATAAAATGGCAATAATAACATCTTGAGAAACAACCATGGTGTACTACAGCAAATGTCCATCCAGCCCATTATCTTCTCTCTCTTACTACCCAGTAGCAGATTCTCAAAGCAGGAGTTCTTGGTCACAACCTTGGTGATTTATGTGGGAGTTTTTAAAAGATGATTGAAGATTTTTTTCCTATCCCATGCCTTCATCAGTCAAAGAGACATTAAGTCTCTTCCTCAGCTGTCATAATTCACAGCCTGGCATATTAACTTAAATCTTGTCGTTCTCACTTCACCTTAGTGCCCTGGTCTGTGACCTGCGGCAGATGCATGTTCTGATTCATGGTCCCTGCTGCCTGGTGACTGATGGTCTGTGGGAACAGTAACCTCTTCAGCCACCACCACTAAATTTAGCAAGGACTGTGAATCAGAGCCCTAAAATTAGGGGAAGTGAGTGAATCTGTGTATCTAGCTGTGATTTCACATCACGTCTGTGCACAGGCTTCACACACAACCTCCCCCTCTAGGTTATTTATATAATGTAATCATCCCTGTGTGTTTTGCAAATGTTTAACCTTTCCTTTAAACCAGTCTGATCATTTTATTCTTATTTAAGGACAATGGCTATGAAGTATCGCAGGTGAATTTATTATTAAAAATGCCCTCTCCAACTGTGCAATGCATTTATTTCAAAGTCTAATGGTCTTCCTTTCCTTTCTCACTATGTAATCTTTATTAGGGTCTTCCATGATTAATTTTGGAACAGGAGCGCGAAAGGGGCAGCTCTCCAAGAATGGCATTGTCTGCATTCACTCTCAGATGGATTTTTTTTTTATTTATTTCTTTGTTAAAAGATATTTCATTCAGAGAATCCCCACTGAGCTTTTTATTGCAGAAAATTAGGGATCATAAATCGTCTCCCAGAAAACTATAAATCCAGTACTATTGAAACATTCCATGGGCAGAGCTTGGCTCTTTGATGAAATCACTCCTTTTTCTTGTGTAATTTATGAGATTTTTTTCAGCATGGGGGGATTTATGCTTTTAAATTGCTCACCAGGGTTTTATTGAATATAATTTGCTAGCAAATTTATATGAGCCAAATATATTGCATTTTATCCACAATTATGAGCAATAAAATTGATGGGGCTTTACTTTTCATTTTCTTCTGGCAAGCAGAGGAAACATGAGTTTATCCTGAATGTGGAGTGAGGTTTCTCAGGGATACACGTGTACAATTAAAAAAGAAAAGAGTGTAGTCAGCAAGGCAGAGGTGACATTTTGGAAACTTTATTTGGTGTATGGGAGGAGGCAAGCTAGCTTTCTCATGCTCCAAAGGGACTGTAAAACACTGAGGAGCTGAGTTAAAGCCACCGAAGCCTATGACACACATTGACTTCTGCAGGGTTTGAATCACACTGTTGGGAGGGAAGGTGTAGATAAGCTGTCTAAGAGCTGCTTGTCTTTCAAGGTCCCCTTTGGTCCCATTTTCCTGTGATATTCTGATTTTCATTTGGTTCCTCCTGGTATATTCAAAGGCACAAACACAACCCCAGTATAACCCCACCTTCTAGGATTTATTTTATTTACTATATCTAAATTGTGTTCATTTCTTTACACCTATTTTCCTTGAGGACTTTTCTGACTGACAGAAAATAGGAATAAAACTCCACGTGTCATTAATCTCTCTAAGGCATAAGGAGCCATAAAAGTGTTCCATGTCCTGATTCTTAACAGGCTGTTATTTCCAAATATTGTTTCCTCCAAATGAGACTTCTAAACCCATAGTTACCTTCATAACACAGGCAGATGCAAATATTGCAGCTTGCTTCTGAGTCAGTGTGTGACATTTGGGGTGCACCAGACCACTTAGGTGACAGAGTATGTGATGGGAAATAAAATTAAGGTGCAAGACTACATCTGGGCAAAATACCCCTCCTAGCAGGGCCTTACCCTGCCTTGAGCTTTGTGCCATGGACTCTCACCTGCTTCGGGCCAACACAGCTGCTGCAGACCTGCCTGCCTGTTTGTCTGTCCGCCCCTCTCTGTTGGCTTCATAGGCTCTGAATCATGCCCCTCCATAGGAATACCAAACCCTGACAACATAGATGTGTAGTCTGGGAGAAGAAATGCTTAAGCCAATTTAGCTGGACTGGGGCAAGCTGGTTTGTAGACATACATTACAGTGCAGTTTGGGAAAAGGCTGAATTTAGCTGCTCTAAAATGGTGGGAATTTCAAAAGCAGGAGGGCACCAGCCCCTGGCCTGGACCTTGTGGATGTCCAGAGGACAGGGGACTGACCCACCTCTGTAACCTTACTTTTAACTGGAGGGAAACCACCTTCTGTCCCAAGGGAAGCATTCAGAGGAGACATCCTAATGAGGATCCTTGTAACTTTTCCCTCCCTTTTTGGCCTTCTCCTTCAGGTTTTACAGCAGGAGGGCTCAGTTTGGCACAGAGCAGGCACCTTGAGGTTTTCTTTGCACTGAAGGAAATTAAGGCTGCAATTTGAAATGGGCAAATCAAAGGAAATTCAAAGTTTAAGACCCACATACTCTTTCAGCTATTTGTCCCACAAGAGCCCAAGCTGTTGGCATGGCCAGTGCGTTAACAGTGAATATCCTGTCTGGCTCATGCCCATTTTTTGCCATAGCTGTACTATTATTTAAACATTCTATAGGTTTTGTACTTAATGTATACAGAGTGACGATCGCTGGGGCTATAATAATGAAATATGACTTTCTTAATGAAATTTCAGTCCCAGCTCATTTCACTGCTGACATTGAGGTGACTGCAAATAAACACTTTCCAGAAGAGTCAGTTAAATGGCTGCATAAGCAATTTATCAAATACTGTAACATTTAAATAAATAAAAAAGAAGTATTCAAGTATGGTATATTACTGCCTGTGGCTTTGTTCCCAATAACCTCACTCCTTGTCTTTCTAATAGTTAGATTCCCACTGACAGAAAACAAATCTCTCTCCAACTTGGAGAATTTTATCAGATTTATCTGAATGTCAGATCAATGTGTAGGAAACAAATGGAGTCAGCAACATGATTTAAATTAGAAGTCTAGCAATTTACAGTCTCCACTGGTTTCTCATAAACCTTATTAACGTTTGGCATTGGGTACCAAGGAACTATAAATAACATTCCAAAAGAACATTTATATCTGCTTAGACTCTCGTTATATGTCTTCAACACAGCTTAAATAATGTCAGTAATACCTTCATCATGAACAGGAAATGAAAAAGTTACCCCATACATGTTTTGTCTTTTAATCAAATATTATTTTCTCCTTAGAAGTGCAGAACTGGGTTTTTTTCAATATTTATTTTATTTATTCAAAACTTATGGCTACAATTTCCACTTGTTTTTCTAGATCTCAGTAGGGTACAAACTCCTCCCATCTGAACAGAGCTGAACAGTTTCTTCACATCTCTCCGTGCAGTCCTTCCCTCTCACCCCTTCACTTTGGCTGTTGTTGGAGGCCAGGCTCTCTCCTCAAGGATGTGGGCAGGGGCAACACTGTGACACCATGAGCTGCCTGTGGGAAGAGGCGGCACGAGGAAGGACGGCACCATCAGGCATTTCTAAAATTGGGTCTGATTGTAGCAGAGCAGGAGATGAGAGAGATTTATAGACACCCTCCCCAGACTGCCCTCACTCATTTCTTACATTCTTAATCCTCTTTCTTTCTCTCATTTTAGTCTTTTCTCCTCTCTATGTGCAAAGATTTCATTTCCTTCCTTAGAAGAATAGACCCAGATTTTCTTTTCCATCCAACACATCCAAACACTCCTGTCCAAAATTCAGTTCTGTTCTGAAATCATCTGTTCCCAATCTGCTGCTGGACAAAATAGTCCTTGCTATTTTGATTGCTTCTCTCAGCTGGAAGACTAGTTCTTCAGGAAAAGATGTAGAATTTCTCTCTGCTTCTAAAACATTGTGCAACTGCCACGCTCTGCACCTAAGAAGTCTCACCTAAGGCGGGATTCATTGGGCCAAATGTCAACATCTACACCAGAAGATCTACTTTTGCTCAGTCAGTGAATTCAGAGTGAATATTTTGTGATGGCACTGGCACCTAATCATGTTGCTGGTATCTAGTAAATGAACAAGGTAACAGAGAAGCAACAGACATTGTGCATCGTACATATAATAAAGGCAAAGAAATCAAAATATGAAAAAAGAGTTAGTGGTCTGGAAAAGAACAAATAGTAGAAAGAAGCAAAAATCCAACAAATGTTGCCCATGTCAACATTGTATAAAAAGAACTAGTTCTTACAGATATGCAGAGCGCATTCATCTAAACTAACTTTGGAGGCTTACAGAGCCTACTTCCTTTGTAGTCAAGGAAAAGAAATAGGTATGTTGGGAGAGCAATTCATCTGCCCTGTTTAAGATGTCTGCCTTAGTAAGAGGTGAACTGCATTTTAGATGTGTCTGTTTCTCTCCATTAAATATAGAGTGAATTTAGACAATTAGTCCAGGTGTAGATGTCTATTGGCATCTAACAGTGGGTGAGATGAGCCTCGGCAGCCGTAGCAGAAAGGATGCTGCACCACACACTGTGCTGGGAGCAACGTGGCAGCCTTCCACCGTGACTCACCATGGGGAGCAAAGAAATGGGCTGCACAGCCAGAGCTTCAAGCGCATTGGTGCAGCCAGTCCCCTGGGACTGATGCCAAGTGGTACACGATAACTCAACCCACGTGATGGGAAAGAAACTGTGCCTTTCTTGGACAGCCCTTCCCAGGGCCCACAGCTAGAACCTGGAAACCATCAGCCAGCCAGCTTTCCAGGGTTGCTCTCTCCTTTGTATCCCTCTCGTCAGCCCCTGTCATGCTTGTCTCTCTCCAGTCACCCGCTATATCTATTCCCATGCAGACTATTGCATCTGAGAAGCAAATTCTCATGGCTGCCTCTCCACCAGCCACCCACACTCCCCCTCTCAGCCCAATGGGGCAGGTGAGACCTTTTTCTAAAGTATTAAGGAAGTCAGCACACAGTGGTGAAGCTTCACTTGCAATTTTTGTTTTTAGCCTGGATCCTAATAAGGCACTTAGATTCAGAAGGGTCTTTGGAGCCCCCCCCAAAAAAAAAATTAAAAAAAAAGTGCCAAAGGCAGAAAAGGAAAGGATACAGACAAAAATTAAAAAGCCACAGAAATGCTCAAATAAATATTTCAAAGAGGTGGCAATTAGATTTAGCTCCTCAGAATGATGTGACAGTTTCAAAGGCAGAAATATTTGACATTCAGTAGCATAAGAACTGGTGGAAAATTAATTCCAAGAATGTCTAGCCATGAAGCCAAATGTTTCTTCACCTACAGAAGTCAAATGCAAGAAAAACAAAACCTTTAGCTTGACCTTTAAACAACAATTAGTGGCTGATTTATTGACATGGTTTTCCAGAAAATGGACAATGCTTATGAAGACATTGAGAAGACTGTATAATAAATTATATTTTCTTTGAGCTTCAAGGGATATAGCCAATTTTCCACTTTAAACAAGTTCTGCCAGGGTGTCCTTTTGTTAGGTCTAAGAATTAAAGTAAAACAAAACAACAGCTTTATTGTAGCATGTGGTTTAGCAATAGACCTGAGGCTACTACTCAATATTAAATCTCCACAATAAAAAAGGGGAATAATTACACACTTTGTTATGGAAATTACATGATAAGTTCATTAGAAACCTCTCTGAAAATAAAGCTAAGTACATAGTAATTCAGTATTTCCACTATAACTATTTCCAAGTTATCTCCTCACTGTGACTATTTGAGGGAAATTGTTGTGTTCTGCATGGGAGTCAGAAATTGTAAGTTGCAAGGTCCCATAATCCCTTCAGTTGGGGAAAGAGAAACTCTGTCAGAGTTACTTTTTATTTTTGAAAGCTTTTTTTTTTCTTTTCCCCTCAAGTGCTATGATTATCCGTAGCAGCCATCTCTAAAAGTGCCTCCAAAGCTACCATGGCACTCACAAAGCTGAGTTTAGGCTGTCAACATACAAGTGAGATTTGTGCAATTTTTTTGAAGTGCCTAAGTTGCATTTTCAAAAGGGATTTGAGAACCTAAGAGCCCAGATCAACCACCCAACTCCTGCAGCATAGCAGGTTACCACGTGTCCACTAAGCTGCAATACCTCTCCCGTGTGTCTGCTTTCAGTCTGTGGCAGCTCTGAACTTACCTCATAATATGAGATGTTTAAGTCAGGTCAAATTACATTGCATTTGTATGCACACAGACATTTACTGCCATTCAGCTTATGCACAACCTCTGGTAGCTCCTGGCCGGACAAGTTTGAGTAACTTGACCATGTGTTTGATCTCTTAAGTACCCCTCAAAGTCAACAGGGCTTAGTAACAAAGGTAATTCTGAAAATTTTTCTCAGAAACTGGCAATTGCTTGTGAAGCACCCATGACTGAATGATTTAAGGAGATCCTAGCAATTTCAGGAATACAACAGTAGGCAGCCTGTAAGAGGACAATACTCGCTAAAGGAGCTGCTTGTCATCACATGATCAATCTGGCATTGGTCCTTATGCCACATTATACAATCGAATGTCCTCACATAGAGGTTTACTGCTTAAATTTGCTTTAATATCTTCTCTGTGGAAAGTGTGTAATTTGTGTGGTGACACAGATGAGCGGGATGACTTTCATTCATCACAGGCCCACCAAAAATCCCAATCAAGGAGCAGAGCCTAGCACGATGACTTGTAAGGAGACCTCAGCTCCAGAGACCTCCCCATACACCTCCCGTTTGGGGCACAGGATGACAATGCTGGAAACACAGCAAAACATTCTTCACCTTAGCATGGACAGGCAAGGACCCAGAAAAGAAGGCCTTGGGGAGTGCCCGAGATACCTGAGAGCAGCCAATGTTTCTGTGTGGCTGGTCACCTGTGAGTTGCGGGTTGTTTGTATGACACATTTTTCTGAAATCACCTAATTCTGGACACTTAACACTTTGCTGTAAGGAAGCTGGGCAGCCCTTTCATAACCCTGCCATTTTGTCCAGACACAGCAGAGCAACAATCGTTGAAAAAAAGTGAATGCCCGTGATTTGGGTGAGTAAAGTAATCCAAAGCAATCACCAATCACTTTATTCAGAGACAGCTTATGCTGGAAGAATTTCCTTTTGCAGATACAGTCAGGTGTTATTCTACCCCTACTGGCTCTATAAGCTTTGGTGGTAGATTTTAGCAATTCCCTACTGCCTTGTCACTTTGTTTGGCTGGATATCGAGCTGCTGGTCTGCTACCTGTCCAGAAATCCTGTATGAAGGCCACTCGGCATAAGTGGCGAAGTCAACCTGCACATTTGCACAAGCAGTCTTGCAGCTGGGACTTGTTGGACTTGCAGTAAACGCTTCAATCAATTGCCATTAGAACTGGGCTGAAATCAGACCATTCTGGATTGCCAGTAAAGGAAGGTCTCCTTATGCTATATAGCACATGTACATCCCGATTCAACCTGACTTTAATTCTCTATTGAAATAAGAGGGACTGAGTATGAACTGATTCAAAGCGAACATCAAAGGTTTGTACAGATTTTAAATAACTGGTTCTTGGTCCATGTTGATGAAGCAGATGAATATTAGCATACCACATTTAGAAATGGGGAAACCGATATAGACACTTATGTCCAGTAACTTTTAGGTGGTTAAGTTGTTAGGTGAACAATTCAGGAGAAAAAAAAACATTTGATTTTTTACAGCAATGTAAGGAGAAGGCCTACAGTGTCTCACACTAGCCAGAAACTTGGCAGTCCTGCTTAGGGGCTGTTTTAAAAAATTGCTCTAGCCCAGTGTCCCAAGCCACACAGGGAGTCAGTGAGAAGAGCCAGGTGAGAGCTAAGGAGTTTCTAATCACTGCTTGTGTTTTCCCACTTCTAACCCAAGCTTCTGGACTAAATATAAAGTGAGCTGTCAAGTAAATGCACTCACGCCATATGCTAGAAACATCACAAAGCTTTGTTGGCCATATAAAAATCGCTGCACATGGGAACAATAACTCTTTCTTGCAAACCAAATAACTATTCTGATCTAAATCAATCAGGCCTGAGAAAGACAGAAAATCCACCCCTTTCAGGATACGGTCATTGCGCAAGTGTTAGGAATATAACAGAGATTTAAAAAAACACACTCTCTGGTACCTGCCCTTCTCAGAGCTATTGCTTTTAAGTGTGAGCTGTAAGACCTCTTATGCCAACATTTTAGCCCAGAGGAAATATCCCTGTCAGTGATATAACCCCTTACAGGTCAGAGTCCTTAACTGGAAGCCAGCCCTCTTGGCTGATGGAGTGATCACTGCAGAGCACATAGCGAAGTGTCAGTCAGGTTTTCCCTTGCACTTTTTCTCCTCCGTTCCTCATTTTCAATGTATGATAACTTGTGAATTAAATTCAAGACAAATAATTTGTAGAAAGCTGGGCAGTCGCTGCTTTTTCAGACGAGTAATGTAAAATTTAAAGGTAACTTTGTCTCTGAGTTCAGTTTCTAACTGCAAATTTGTTTGAAGGAGTAAGGACAGTAGTGTCTGGGTAGATCTAATTTGCTGTTTATAAGTGGAGGTTCAGAGACTTTTAAGCATGTTATTGTACAAAAAAACAACAACAGAAAGGAAGACAGGACATCAGAAAACCTACGCACCTCATAGAGAAGTGACGGAGGCATATATGGGGCAGGAACCTTCACTTTTATTTTCACACTACCTTGTGTAATGAGCTTAACTAATTTCCGACCGGGACACTCAAATGCAACAAAAATACAAGCCAACAACAGTAACAAGAGGGAGGGATCCCAGCTTCCTCTGTCTTGCCAGGGCTTTTTCTGGAGGGACAGGGGTGTTCGGGGAGCGGGGACAGGCTTTCCCACAGCTCATTCTTTGGCTCATTCTGGGACACATTTGTGAACTGCAACTGTGTCCCTACTGACACCCCAAATGACCCCGTCCGGGGCTGCAGCTGCTCCATGCGGGACTGGGATCTACGTAGTTCCCTTTAAAAACAACTGGCTCCCCGCGGGCTGGAATGAATGAGGCTAATTAGCTATGGTTTGTATCCCATGGCTGAGCAGTCACCAGCCCTGACCGAAACCCCTCCTGGGACTGGGGCACCTCTGGGGCCCTGCTCACGTGTGCACTCGCCGAGCTGTGCTAAGGGCACCCTTCCCTCAGGCAGGGCATGGTCTCCCTAACCAGCCTTGAGGACAACCAGCACGCAGCTTCAGAAGTGGCTTGAGTGGAGTGGAAGGACAGCAGATGGATGTGCACACGGGTGGACTGGCTGCAGTGTTTCCAAGGCAGGCAGGCAAACAATGCAGTGTTTACGATTTTATATATTATGATTGCAAATGCAATGATCTATGTGGGAAAATATGAAGGAGAGAAAAGAGGGTTATGGGATGACCTGGAGGAACACAGCAAAGTTAAATAGGGGGATTTGCAGCCGGGCTCTTCAAGGTCAGCCATCAGCGTGGTTATCATTAAATGTTGCAAACAGAAGCCAAAACAGAATCATGTGACAGCAAAATGCAATTTTTAGAAGTGGTTTGGGGTTTGTTTGCTTGTTTGTTTGTTTGTTCAGCTAGCATCCCGTTGCTTTATCCTTATCATGCTGCCCGAAATCTACTTTGCATATATAGCAAGTCCTCAACAAAAATCTCACAGTCTGATCAAAGCCAGCGAAGGGAAAAGGTCAAAGCACAGGTTATAATGCATGCAGCTCCAGGGAGCTCTGTGTCACACGTGCATGTGTGTATATAAACAAAATCCTCTCTGTGTGATGCACCGACAGTAGATAAGATTCGTAGAGTGTGCTAGTCAGGAAGCAGCACTGTGCTGACAAAACTGCGTGGCGGCTGTGAGATAAGCAGTGTGAAGTGACCAGCTGCAGAGCAGAACCCTCCCAGGTAGGCCTGGATACTCGTCCCCATGCTGAGACCCGGATCTTGCAGCTATTTTTTTCACATATGGAAAAAATACTGGGAAATCTTTAAGATTTTTCCTAAATAGTAGCATAAAAAGTGATCGCACTAGCCCCACTGCCTGGTTGTTCCTGACTTTAGTCTCCCTGTGTGGCTTCCACCTGGCTCACCGTTGAAGTGCTGCTGGAGCCACGGTGTATCTTGCTGGGCATGAGAGAGGGCTGTACTTTCAAATATAAACTCATAAATTCAGAGATTCATAAAGTGTAAGGCCAGCAGAGATGATTATGATAATTTGTTCTGAACTTCTCCATCATGTGGGTCATGGAGTACCACATATATATATATAAAATTTATATATAAGAATCACTGAGTGCCAGTTCATGGAGATTGACTTTATTATATCTGATTCAAAAATCAGACTAGCATGCTACTTATCTTTCCCTCCTCACTGCTTACAATCTTTATTTGGCTTCAGCGGACCTGTCTTTCTCAAACTTTTCTCTATATTCCCATTAGGTCTCTGTGTGTAGAAGTACCGTCAGACCCAAGGTCTTCTGCCTGCCCAGCACCATGCAAGGCAGAGTTTGCTAGGGGAATCTGCCTAACCATGTCTCATGGCGGAGCCCAGCTAGGCTTGCTCCCCAGTATGAGCAGTTATACTGTGCCTGTGCCGTGCCATTGAACAGAGCTGCTTGGGGAAACTCCAGGACTGGGAGTCTGTCTCTAGCTCTGCTTTGCTGTTTCTCTCCCACAAATTCCTCTCCTTCTTCTCCCTCTCCCTCAGACATTTTCCCTGTTCAGCTCCCCATCACTGGCAATATGTCCTCCTTTGCTGCCTTGACTCTACTGCTTGGATGTATTAGTGCTCAGCTACCTGATTACTTTTAATTCCTTTCTTCGTTCTATTGATTTTGCCATAAATGAATCCATCTGCTGCATCTGACCGATGGCAAGATGGGAAGGCTGTTTTTCAAATGGCTTCTTTCTTCCTTAAAAGGGCGGTGTTTTACAGAACTCAGCATGAGAGTTTTGGTGCTGTCTAGAAATTTCCACAGAACATGTTCTGTATCATTTCATTACTGCTCAGCTATTTGCTGGTTATTATTAATAAATTTGATTATGGTGGGTCAAATTGTATGTGAAATATACAGTGTTCCCTTTCCCTTGTTCCTCCAAATAGCTATTTATGCCAGTTATGTACTGTGCTCCGAGCCAATGACTGTCCCACAGCTGCCAAAAACGCAGTTGAAGCAGGAGTCTCCCATATTTTCATCTTTCCACTTGCTCCCTGGCCAACATCCTCAGCTTCCCTTCAAACTACCAGCTCCCTTGTCCCCATGACCTGCTCGGCCCATACAGCGATCTCCTCCCCATCCACAGCTCCCTTCCCCGTTGGCAGGCCAGAACGAGGAGACGCACTGTAAATAGGAGAGACCTCTTCAGTTTGCTTTGCATGGGGTCCCGCTTCCTGACGGTCTGCCTGCTCGCTGATGGTCTGCCTGTTTTAGCTGGTGGGAACTGTTTTTGGAGGACAGGAGTGAGCCAGATGCTCAGCAAAACCCATCCTGGGAGCAGTGCTGGAGGGAGCAGAAGAACAAAAGGCAGCAGAGACGTTTCAGAAAGGATGTGCAAAAAAAAGTGGGAACATGGGTGCAGGGAAAGCAGGCTTCCTGACTGCTGCTAGTTGTGTGCTCCAGCACCAAGCCTCCCTCTGTGGCTGGTCAGGACCTATAGGCTGTTCACACTCTTCATTCCTGCAAGTACTCCTCCTTGACTCAAAGCAGTTGGTCACCTGAACACGTTAGGTGGTTGTTCTGCCTCCAGATGGCAGACAGTGATACCAAGACAAGCTTTGCAGCGGTTCTCCAGCTGTGGATGCCAGATGGTGCTTCTTGGACAGACACAAAGATAAAGCCAACTTTCTCCTGACTCAGCTTGGCTTCCAGAAGCTCAGCTGCTATCGCAGAGGTGAAAGATGGTATCACAACTCGCTCATTATACACTACACATTTCATAGAAGGTTTATTAGTATTTTTTAATGCAGATGCACTGAGCAAGACTTCCTGACTGATGGCCAAGCATAACCTTGAGGCCATGTGAAAAAAACATCAAAGCTCTTTTTCCACTGTGATTAATGGCCCTGAATGTTGGATTTGTGCATAACAGAGAAGAAAATCACCCCATAGCCTGGGGGGAAGCTTCGCTTTTCAAGTAGCAGAACGATCTAACACCTCAAATCTGCAGGTAGGACCAAAGAGTTGGCCAACATGACTGATGCCACCTCTGTTTTGGTCTGTTCTTGTGTTCCTGTGAAACAGGGTCAATAACGGCTCACAGTGGGAGTGCTACCAGCCTTTTGCATTCTCCCATGCACGCAACAAATGTGCGGCTGTTCTCATCTCATGGCTTATGGACATAGCCAAGGACAGTGTGAAGGTGGGTGAAGGTGGAGAGGGTTCATGGGTGAAGGTGGAGAAGGTTCAAGGAGGATGCAGAGGTTAAGGGAACTTCTCCCAGGAAGTTGGGAGAGTGCCTTAATGGTTAAGTGAAACCTAGCCAATGTTACTTCAGCCTTCTGGCTGACATTTTGATACAACATGTATGATGGAAATCAGCATTTTAATTTCTGCAATAACTGCCACAGTACAAAAGTATTGTTCAGAAATTTTCTATTACTGTCTGGAGTGTTAGTTTTTATGGTGCCATATACATGTGCAGTATGGACAAGTTACAGTTGCCGTGGGAATGTTAGTAATGAAATTCTTGAGTTCTCAGTGCTTAAAAATCTCAAATGAGTTGTAAAGGAGACTTGTTTGCATTTCATTTCCTTAGTTAAAGACAGAAAAAATCGTTCCCACAACCCTTTGTGAAAAAATTTGCCAAACTAACACCCCTCCATCTTAAAGCTCTGTTCAACTTTTTTTCCAACAAATTTCTCATTTATCCCTCATTACTATGACAAGAGCAAAATGGGGTTTTAATACGTCTGAGGAAATGCAATGCCCTTCCTGCCACTATAATTTTCCCACTGATATTTGTTCAACACGAGCTCTGGAAAGGTGAAATTCTGTTCAGGGTACAGAGTCAGAGCCCTGAAACCTGGGATTTATTTCTGGTCTTGGGCAATCTTCAGCATCTGCCCTGACTCCTGTTTTTTGATTTTGCTGTCTGCAAAAAGAAGCTTTTGCTGCTTATCCACCCTTTTGTTTTTTTTCCTGGGTCTACTCAATAGTGAGTCTAGAGTGCTATTGGAAGTCTGGATGAAGTTGAGGTAGGGAATTGAAAAAATCCAAGTTAGTATTCATGCTGTGTAAGTCAGTTATGCCAGAATATGTAAACATCAGGTCTGTTTTGGGAACTACAAAGGAGAATTTCCCCCCCAGTAGGTATCACAATTTTCTGTTTTAAAATGCTGGTTGCCTCCACGTGATCTCCCTCTTCCCCATTCCCACTAGTGTGCATCACCTGGCATTCATCAGCATCCTCTTCTTGTTCAATGAGACAGTCCATTATTATGTCCCCAACGACTAAAAGGTTTCATGCTCTTACCTGCACACTGAGATTGAGCAGTATCTCATGACAGTTTCTTCAATTCTTACAACATTAAGTGGGAGAAGAGTCTACCAAAATGTTGGTTTTGTTTATCTGAGAAATCCTCTCTTTGAGAATGATTTTTGGAAAGTCTCTGATACTTTTGATCCCCCCTCCTCCACAGTTAAAATTAGCTCTTAACCTCCTTTTGGCAGGAAAGGAACAGAGTCTAGGGCCTGAAGAGAACAGGCAACCACATACCACCAGGAAAACAGTTCATTTTTTTCCTGATAAGAGAAGAGTTGCTGGAGCAGAAGCTGACCACGGGACAGCCAGAGCAGCTCTTTCCAGTTAATCTGCTTCCCCTTCGGACCTCATTCCACAGCACAGATAACAATAAAGGATTTAACAACAGGCAACGCCCCATTCAGAAAGGCACTGTGAGGCTCCCTGTGTATTTGAAGGCAACATCGACAGGAATTGTAAGGTCTCAGGCTAAAGTATGTAGGGTACCTAATAACCTGTTACTCTCAAAGCTGTAGTTTAGAGGCTAGGTATGCATCTGGTAGGAGTGTATTCGTAGCAAAGCCAAGGTGTTTGTAGAGCTTACAGCTGCAACACAAAATGCTATTTTGCACTCAGGAAAGATGTAAGGTTATGTTTCTGTTTCAGACACATATCTAGATGTATGTACAGAATGTGAAATCATACTACTGCTTTCCAGTCTTTGAAAACTGTATTTAGGACAGTTCTAAGTGAAAAACTTTGTTAGTACACAAGGATGAATGCAGTGTGTGAAAAAATTACAGAAAGCTTGGGAGCCACAATCCTTCATTTGTCTGTGAGGGGGTATGCAACTCTTAGAGTAAGTTGCTGTCATTATAGTACAACAGTGTAATGGGCACGAGTCCATGTGAAGGAGGTGAGATGGGCACTTGATATTAAGGATATAGATATATGGATGGGAAGAGAGAGAAAGGATATGGGGGAGGTGTGGTAAGAGATGGAGGGAAAAGGGCATAGTCTGAAGTTAGTTGAGAAAGTGAAAAAGAAAAAATGAAAGGGGAAAGAAAAGACAAAACAGACAAAGAAGAAAAGAACGTATAAACAACAGAGACCCAGAGAAGTCAGAAAATGGATAAGACAACTTACAATAAGATTGATTAATGTATTACATAGTCATTAACAGTGACCAAGAATGAACAGTGACCAAGAACAAGGAGGACAGGTGCTTCCAACCTGCTCTGTCTTCCAGAGTGCTCCTTTACGGGCCTTGGCATTTCAGAAACCTGGATGTATTGAAGAGGTTGGACAGGAAACTGTGGAGAGTAGATGTCTCTGCTGGCCCAGCTCTACCACATAGTCTGTGCATTAATCATCAAGTCTTGGAATCTGGAGAAGAAGCCGTTGTTTTGGGAAAATTAAGAGGCAGGGCTTGAGCGTGAAAGAAGGGTTTGGATGTAGCAGTATAGGAAGAGGGATCTAGTGGTCAAATGCTAGTAAGAAGATGGGAGAAATATTTTACCTTTCATTGACATCTTCTCACTCACTTATGCAATAGCGCTCTACAGACATGTAATTGTTGACTACAGAACTGATCCAACATTGATTTGAGCAAAGGAGGTATCTTCAATAAACCTTGTATTGACATTTGTTCTACTCCAAATTAAAAGAGTACCTTAATTTAACAGCTTGGGTCTGATTCTTAATAACACTAACAATGTTTATATTTATATAAATATACATTTTTATATATCTTATTTTTTCATTTGCTGAAAATAGAGCAATCAAAAAGGGGGAGGGAAAATTGTTCTAGAGAACACAACTAGGATTGATTTCTGAAAATGTCAGCAACTTGCTTTATATATGAATTTGCATTTGAGAAAAATCAACACAGAGCCAGAGGAAGAAGAAGAAAGAATAATAAAACATTACTGAATTATGCTCTGAATAGCATTGTTTAAATGAGTTGTTTCATAACTGTAAATCAGATGTTGCTTTCCTAATCATTCCCAACACGTCCTGTACTGGACAGTGTTAACCTTTCAGCTCAGAGAATATGAATTCTCTGTTTCAAATGTCATCTGAATTCCTAAATCTCTAACCTTTTAGGGTTCCAATTACTTCCAACCAAGTTGACTAACTTCATGAATGGGATTAACATGCTTGATTACAACCGAAATTTGCTTCAGTGGAGCAGATCCTTGGCTATTAAGCTTCAGAGGCATGGTGACAGCTCTGCCAGTCAAGGGCCTGACCTGTAAAGTGCCACTGGCTTAGTCCCCTACAAAATACCATGTGCCCTCAACATCTTATAAAGGTGCTGGCAGCTATGTTAGCTCAATACCTTGCAGAATTGCTTAGCACCTCAAAAAAATGGGTCCTAAACTGACTTCATACTCTACTTTTTTTCTTTTGGCTGGTTTTCTTTGTCTCCTGAAAAATCATAGGAAAAATCACAACAATGCTGTTAAAGCTGGAGATGGGGCATAAATGGAGCCTTTAACCAACCCCATCCCCTCCCCCAAATTTAATGATTCAGATAAAATAGAATGACATCCAAACCAACCAAGTTGTTTTTGTTTCTGCAAAACCAAAACCTGAGTGATGAGGTTTTGCAAAATTCAAACCCAAACCACTCCCGTTTGTCCATTATAGACATGAGACTGAACTCAAAACCTTTTATCTGGGCCCTCTATCCCCTCTGGACTTTGGTGGTTTGGCTAAAAATGGAATCTGGATTTAAATCATCCCCGATTTGGGTTGTGCAAATCACAACCTGACTAATGTAGTTCTTCAAAACCAAAACCATAACATGGCCTTCTTGTTCTATCCCTAATTGAATTAAATGCTTTGTGTCCAGAGCATTATGGAGACTGAAATGTACAGAAGAATATTATCAGCATAACACAACCTTCTATTTTATTCATTCCCAAAGGGCCTGATCCTGAAATCACAAAGCCCTCTCTCGCCTCATCAGACCATTGTTGTGGGCACTTGGCAAGATACTTCTGCTTTGAAGAGGGCTGCTGCTGCTTTCTTTGAAAATAGGGAATAAACTTTCATTGAATTAAGGAGCAATGTACCCTTTTTCACTCGTATTTTCTGGGTACTTTGCTATCCTCTGTATGTGCAGGTTATGAAATCTCTTCTGTTTCAGCAGGGGCTGAAGTAGAGCAGAATTGGCCATGTCCCTGTCATCAGAAGAGAGCAGGTTTATTTCTTGAACAAGTGTTTTCAGCCTCTGACTTCATATAAGTCTGGTACCAGAAGAAACAGGGCTCCCTGTATGGCATCTTCTGGCATTTCTGATAGACTCTACCATCTTGTTGATCTTCCTAAGAGAGTGTCTCCTAAACACCTTCCTAGGCAAGGGCATAGCAAGTTCTTGAAGGACTTTCTGTGAAGGTTTGCCCATCCTGGATTTTTGCTTGTGATGGACGTATGCTTTCTCAGCTTTGTCACTGTCTCTGCCTTCCCTTGCTGTCACAAGCTAGGCTCCAAGGGCAGTGCTTTTCCACCTCTGGACTGTCTGTGGACTACTTTGAAAAGGCCAGTGAATGGTAACTAAGAAAAACAAGCCCAGTGGCAATAGGATTTAAGGCAGTATCATGCACTCTGCCTCTGCAGCATGACATGTTAGGGGGTCTGCAAATAAAGAGATGCCTGAAAACCACCATCGGCATTCACAGAGAGGTCTCCTGGACATCTGGGAAGGGAGATGAGTGCTGCCAAGAAGCCAGCTCCACGCTGGCTCCCGAAGGAGGCAGAGCATCCAAACTCCCCCTGCCCAGGACCTGCTGGTTTCCCAGTAGCTATGCTAACAGACCAAGAGTCCTTTTTCTAGGTCTGTAGGACAGTTGCAGGCTAAACTTAAGCTAATGCTTCACTTTATTTATTTAGCTGGTTCCCATTTTCTGAGGTTTTGTTTCTTACAGGTAAATTGCTACTTCTCTGTTAGTGTTTTGCTGTTGCTGCCATTCTCTGCTGATTTTTTCTGGTTTTTTCATGTTTGGATTCCAATAGGTCATTTAGAAGGAATAATGGTAAAGGAGAACTTTTTAAAAGCAGCATAGCCAGATTAAAAACACGCTACCCCTTAAATACCGAAACCTGTGAACTTAACAGTAATAGTTTTCCTTGTCTACTCTGAGTGCTAAGACTCGTACCCTTTCTGTACAGCTACAAGCTACTCTGAGGGGAAACAGTCACAAAACCGGAGCAAGCTGGACATTTAACCAGATAGCTGGCACAATTACAATTATACCACAAGTCAGCTTGGACTAATAAGTTGAATGAAACTCAAAGCCCAGTGTCTTTTTTTGCCCTAAGCAATGACTTTTATCCAGTATGTTCTCTTAAAAAGAAACAGGCTAAAAGCTAAGGACAAAAATGCAATCCTGTATGCCTAAAGTTAAACAATGAAACCCGTGCCAGCAGTGCCTCCTTACCCTGCCAGGGAGCCCCAGGGGAGGGGATGTTGTGGGTTTGTCTTCTCTTTTCATCTACAGCACAAGGCAGGAGGAAGAGGGAGAGTTTTGTTTCATGAGAAGAACAAGAGAGGGATCTTCTTCCTTTCTCCTCTTCAAAGTAAGGAAGGAGGAGGCAGTTGAGATGGGGGTAGGGGAATGGAGGGAGGTCATGGGAGAGGGTTGTACCTTCCCTTTGGCATCATGGGCTCCCTCCAGAGAATCCCACCACTTAGTTGTTAAAACAAGTAAAACTTCCTTCCCCTACCTCATAGCTTCCTGTTGACCCAGAGCATCTCCCTCCTATTCTTCATCTGGTACCACCAGGATATATCGCTCTTTGGCGATCTCACCTGTTGGACAGTTTGGAGGGCTGGGGTGGAGCAGTAAATGTGCATGCCTTATGTCTGGGTCTCTGTCGTACTGCACATCTGGGTAAGATTAAACAAAGCCAGGGGTGGGAAGTGCCAGTATAACAAAACGTACAAGCCATAAGAGCTCAATTTAGGACCTGTGCATATGTTTTCAATGCTAATTTGAAGCAAACCTTTTCAGAGTCATGATTCAGTGTCCTTTTGCAATGTCTAGAAATGATGTAACTCCGATGCCTTTCATCCTTAGGACCATGTTGTTACTTGGCCTAACCTGCCCAGGCTCCTAACACAAAACCGTATGGTTAGCATCTCAGACATTTTCCTGTCAGAGCAACCACCCCCATATAGGTTTTTGTCAGGCTATCACTAGAAATTTTCTCTAGTGTGAAGCTGGGCCCAGCCCTAGAAGTTTATGGAGGAGGAAGAGCCCAAAGCCATTGAGATCCCTCACATGGGCCTTGATGGGCACAGGCAGGCCTGAGTGTTGTGCTGCTCAAGCCCCCAGCAGGTCCCTGGGCTCAGATCCTGCTGAGCATGGTGAGGACTAAGACCAAGTGACAGCGGGGCAGCGTGCCTGGAGGGCAAAGTTGCTGCAGAGCTGTCTCTTTCTCCTGCTATCTCATGGCATCGAGCTACCCCTTGTGAGCTAAGAGTAAGTTGGGCAAATGTCAAACCATGTTAAAATATGGGCGTTTCAAAACTTGCTGCTCTGGGGCAAAGGGAACATAAAAATATTGGGGGGTTATGGAGCTGCACTAAATCTGTAGGTTTGATTTAGAACAGGCTGGATAATATTTTTCCACTCCTGTGCCCTTCACTTTTCAACAAGATCAGGCTAAGTTCCAAAAGATACCTTCTTAATCTGACCTGAAAGCTCATCTCCCTGGTTGCCCCATATCTCTCCTGGCGTCACCTGTAGGTATGAGCAGAGAGGAGCTGAAGGAAGCACCACCAGCTGAGGGAAATGGGGAAGAGCATGACTGTTCTCAGGGGCACTGGTGTGGCAGGTCAGAGAGGAAAAGTTTTAGAGTTTGGGCGCTGAGTTTTTCAATGGGAGAGAGAAAAAAAAGAGCTAGAAAGAAGATACTTGTGAGAAAAATCCTCTCCAAAGACAATCGTGGTGGAAATATTTTTGAGAAGCCCAGTCTTCAGATCTGCTTACTACATTTGATGGAGTTGCACTGTACAGCTCAGTTCTCAAAAGTTGTTAAAAGCATTCCTTCTGAGAAGGGCTATCCTTCGTCCCATCCATCTGCCATGAAAAACAGGTTTCCCACCATCAGATGCAGAACCTTTGAGGCAGAACTGGTTTGAACTATAAAGTTAATAGCATGTCCATAAATAAGTGAATTATCCTCAGACATTTTGGTGGATCTCTTAAATTATTTACTTTTTAGGGGCAAGTTGGGTAATGGGTTTTCCTCAAACCTTAAAGTTTTAGTGGGCAACAAAGAATGCAGAGTGGAAGCTGCTTACCAGATGTTCCACAGCCTGGAGAGATTAAAGGAGATTGTTTTTACAAGTACAAATGGTGATATAGTAGCCTGCACTGTGTAAAGTACATATTTTTATTAAGTCATTGTGCAGTTGGACAAATAATTTTCCATATTTCACAGTCATAACCTGCCTCATCCATGTTGAATTTTTTGCCAGTTCTGACTGCTTCTTTTTCACTTTATAATGCTGGCAAACTTGTTAGGATTTTTTTTTTTAAACCTCCTCAATTTTATTACTTTAGTCATTTAAAATGACATCATCTTTTGAAACTTTAGATAAATCTAATAAAGCTAATCTCATTAATAGAGTGCAAAAATATCCTAACACTCCAAAGCGATTAAACAGTTTGGGGAAATCACTTACTGCAGAAGACATACCCAAAGGCAACAGAGGATTCAGATCTGGACTCATGTAAATGAACTTGACTTGGTTAGTAGAGCTGCACTAATTTACTAGATGTTGTAGATCTGGTCCTTAATTTATAAGATTCAAACAATCAGAATAAATTGGGCGAAAGTCTTTAAAGAAGCAGAACAGTGAGAAGGTAAAGGTTCATTTTCCCATAGGACCTACCATCTTTTTAAATTTTCCCTACTATGTTCATGAATAGAAAAGCTTGAAATCTTGTCTCTGTTTTCAGATCATAGTAAATAAAGAAACCTGAACAAGCAGACAGTGTGCTGTCATCAAATCACACAGAGGCTCCCCATTTACTCCAGCCTCAAACAGGATTCCCCAGAAGTTTGTTTTCTTTTTGAGTCTGCAGGTTTAGTTTGGTTGTGTGTGCTTCTCTGTGTGCAGTAAGCCCCTTTATAGCCTTTTTCAGGAAAAAAAAAAACCATAGAAAAAGAATAAGAAAAATATCTATTTTTTGTTTCACCCCCTCCTATGGGCCAATTTTTTTTTTTACAGCCTTATATTACCAGGATAACTAAACTTCTCTCTATTCAAACAGGTTCTGTTCTACAGATGCTTTTCAAAGTTGCAGGTGACCATAGACAGCAGGAGGATGTGCAATCTTTGCCTTCATCCTGCAGAGGAAAGATGACAGGAGCCCAAGCAGGCAGAAAGTGATAACATTTTGCATTAAGTAACCTTTAATAGTACACATAGGATACATCCTTTTATTAAGCATTGGAGTCAGGTGATACAAACCATAGATAGATGAACTGGTCTGGCATAACTGACTCCCCTGTGCTTCTGTCTGCAAAATATAGGTTATCTACAGAATTGGTGCTGAATAGAGCAGTACGATGCTGAAGCGCTTCTAAAATTTCTTTGCTATTCTGGTTGTGATCAGGAGTGAAAGCACAGGTCCTGAGATGCTATAAAAATCATGGACT
Source organism: Balaeniceps rex (assembly GCA_013401315.1). Classification (NCBI taxonomy): domain Eukaryota; kingdom Metazoa; phylum Chordata; class Aves; order Pelecaniformes; family Balaenicipitidae; genus Balaeniceps; species Balaeniceps rex. Next base: position 145,530 of record VYZW01055527.1, read on the forward strand.
TTGTGAAATGCTAGACAACAGGCAGTAAAGTCCACTTCCAAAAGATTTCTAATCTCATGCTGAGAATGTTGTAGCTTTGGATAGGACCAGGTTTGAGAATTCATCAAAACTGAACTGAAATTAGAACTGTCAAAGAGTAGCCTGTTGCTATGAATTAAAGCAATATTATATGTAGCAGATCCTTGTAGTGTATATGACATCTAACAGAAATTGCCAAAATGCTCCTGAAAAGACTTATTCTGATTTTAACATTTTACGACCACACTGTTCATTTTAGGCAAGAGCATTTGACCCACGGTTTATATTAATTTAAGGTAAAAAATAAGATAAGATAACCCAGTAAAGTGCTAGATTGGACCATTTTACATGCACCATCAAATGTAATCCCCATGCATTTGAAAATTAAAGCTCTAGTTCCTGAATTCAAATCTGTGGGATTATACTCTACAGTTCTGACTACTTTTGATTTGTGAGATTTAAAGCACTTCTTTTCTTTCTTTTTCTTTTGAATCTAAATGAGAAATAAAGCCATGGAAATAAATGGAGCATTATTCTTGGCTTTGGTTCAGTTTCAGATCCAGACCCTGAACCCCAGCTGAAATGTACCATGGATCTTAAATGCTGCTTTCTTGACCTGCCTTTGGTTAGAGTATGCTGCATTTCACATAGATCAATGCAATTACTACCTCTGAATTTTATGCTTGAACAATGGACAGAATTTTAAAAATCCAAAGCCATGTCATTAATTGCTACCTGAGTAAAAAATATCACAATATATTACTTGAGAATATAATCTATATAATTTTGAGATCCTGCTAAGAATGAATGGCCAAAACATGAGATGAGTGAAGGGATCCTTCTCCCTTTCTCCCAACCAGTAAAAGAATAAGAGGTAATTTAAAGGTTTCAGAAAGAACCAAACAAAAATAAGGAATTGCAGAAGAAAACTGGATTTCCTCCCATGAAAACATGAAAATATGAGGAGAGATTTCATTCAGGAGAAAAAACAATGAATGAAAGTTTCTTATTGAAATGTAAATCCACCTGTATTTTCCACAGATGTTTAAATGGGAGCCAAAGAAACTTTAACAAGCAGTGCAAGATAAAAATAAAAAGATTAGTGACATCCTAAAATAACACCCAGGCTTGTATCAGTGTTATATTTCAGCTGGGAAAAAGTCTGAGCAACAAAAGGAATTGTATTTGCAGTTTGAGAGATCTGTAAATAGCATTAGGAAAAATACATCTGCTTTGAAATCGCATATTAAATGACCCACGGGTGAGACAGTTTGTTGGCATATGATTCACCAGAAGTATCATATTTTAGATGCTTTTTATTTTTCAGTCTTCAGTTTCCCTGGAGTAGGGTGTCATCAGCTGTGTGCAATGCCTCGGTCACAGTGTCATATGTACAGCAGTAAGTCTCATAGAAGCAATAGCTGGTATGTGGTGTAAGGTACTTCATTATTTTTACTGAATATCCCTGTGAAATAAGCCTTTTAACTCTGTTTCACTTCAGAAACTCCTGAGAAAGATGGATCCACTTCTGCATTAGAAAGTGAGTGAGGAAAGTTGCAATGTGCAGAACAATTCTCTTTAATACGTGAGCAATACCCAATACCTTTGAGCTAGCAATCTGATCGCATTTTGTATGCCCTCCTGCCAAAAACGTTTAGCAAGATGGTGTTTGAGTATAAGTCTAGCTTGAAGCCTCATTGGAGAGATATCTGGCAGCTCCTGAAAGACCATGGGATATCAAAACTCCAGCAGTGAGATCCTCCTCCAGGATCTCCATGGTGACTCCAGGTCCATCATGGATCTGCAAGGCTTACAGTTACTGAAACACTGATGTGTTGCTTTTCGTATTGCTCATTCACTGAACTCTACAGACAGCCTTCCCAGCAGTTAAAATTTCCAGTGTTTTCTATTGTCTAAGAGCCTCGAAAGGTCCAGCCCCAGCTGGAAACATGTAGGCATGGTATTTGCTGCATAGGAATTATGTAGGAAACTCTATATACTGTAAGAGTACTACCTTCTATATTAAACATAGGTGGAATTTAGGCTTTGTGGACTTAAGTTATTGTTATGAATGGTGGTTCAGTGCCACAGCATCTCGGGGTTATTCGGTTGCGCTGTACAAACAGATGAAGCTGTTGCCTCCCAAAGCCAACACCAAGAGGGCAGACAAAGCAGCTGTCCGGGCTTCCCAGTGCTGTCTGCTTCTATGTACCTCAGGTGCTGCTAAAAGGTGCTGCCGGCCTCCTCTGTGTAAGCACGAAAGGGTAAATTCAATTACCATGTCTTCTGCTAGAGTGAGGTAACCAGACATCCCAGACTCCCTGCTTGGCCAGAAGACCTGTGATTTTTAATAGCCATTAAAAATATATTTATTTTTTGCTGTTCTTGGCTGATCTTCTCCTTTCATGCTGATTAACAATGCTCTGATCTTTTACTGCTGCCTTTTAGTAACATAACAGCCTTCCAAGATGGAAGAAGGCCATGTTATTCCTCTAACTAGTGTTTATGTACCCTGTAATAATTTTTCTTCCATGGTTGCTGCTTTTGCTAGTTTCTTCGATGGCCTGTTCCATACATTTTATTTTAAATGTAGGGGCACTTCTCTTAATTTTCCAAGAGGCCTTTTATTTGTGTTTAACTTAGAGTTCTGAGTGTTGCTTCTTTGTCTGCTATCCTTGCAGACATTTAAGTTACCAGCTGTGATTTTAAGACATTGCTAATAATTTTTTGTTCTAACTGGAATATTCTCTGATATGTATTCTTTTGATTAATCTGAGGTTCTTTTCTGTTAACAAGGGACAGCATGGCTGAGGGAGTAGGCAATGGGATATGAAAACATTTGCCACTATCTTGCTACTCCATGTCTAGACTGAGGAAGTTAACAAAATGTTTTTGTATGAGAAGGGTTTCTTTTTTTTTTTTTTGCATTTGATTACTCTAATTTGATCCTCAAGAAGCGATTTTAATAGCTGTTAAGAGTGTGACGTTGCTAATGAAAATGAACAGATTGTTACTTCATTCTACAATAAAAACAAGTGTGTGTGGTGAAGTTATTAGAGGAAAAACCCTGCACGTGTAATTGATATTTTCCTTTCCTGTATTCTGTTTGTTTATAGTGTAACAAAACAATTACAGCTAAAACAATTGCATGTAGCAAGCAGATTGTTTCAAATGAAATCAAATTTGTTCTTCCAAGTGGCACACTGTGAGACCTGTTGAAGATTTAAGTAGCAGACACATATATATGAATCCCTGTAATGTGCTTCTTTTTTTAATAAAAAAGCCTACATGAATGGAAACTTTTAAAAATGAACTGTAATCACAGAAATGCTTTGGCATTTGCAGGTGGGCAGAGGAAATTCTACTTCACTGTATAAATCACTTAAAAATGTCTTGGCTTGCAAAGCTTCTGAACTCTGCTCCATGCAGTATCAAAAGATTATGGATGTTATGGAAAGAGAACATGGATTATGGGTATTAAATAGGAAGAATACCAGGGGACACATGGCACAAACATGAAGATTTTGCGGATAAAAGGATTTACGGAGTGGAAGATTTTTAGTCTCCCCTTCATGACTTGATGCCTTCATAAAAGAAAAAACCAACAAATATTTCTCTATCAAAATAGGTTGTTGGCTATTGCTGCACTCAGTGTTTTGTCTCACATTCTCTTGGTTCAGCTTTGGATCAGTGGGCTTCACTCAGGTCAAGATTTGCTGCAGCTCTCATGCTTTTGTTCTTACAAGAGGGAGAGTTATCTTAATACCTCTATCAATTTACTATGTAATAACAAGGTCACAGTGCTACGGAATATGGATGCTAGTGGGAGAAAGAGGCAGAGAGTAGTATTTTATCTCTAGAAAAACACTTTTGAAAAGATCTTTGCAGTAGTTTTGAGTCGACCCAATTGGCAATGACCCTAGCTACATCTGGAGTCATTTGGTGGTACTTATCTGAAGCGAGTAAGCTACTGCTTCTGAAGGCTTAGGGAAGTTTTATTTCAAGGTCAATGCTGATTCACAATAAGAATGCTTATTCTGGTTTTACCAATAATATGTTTGTTTTATGTTTACAGAGCATTTGCAGGGGCTGCAGCCTTCCTGTGCTAAACATTGCACATGCACAAAGCAAGAAAGTACTCTAAAGGTCTTACAGATCAAAACAGACAGTATGGAGCATGGGAAAAGGCAAATATCTCTGGTTTACAGAGAGGGAATTGAGGCCCAGATCCTCCAAAATGCTTCCTGCTTTATGCACTTAAATCTCACTGAAATCAGTGTGAGCCAAACACCCAAGCGCCTTGAGCATCTGAGATGCTGGTGCTGGGGCTGGCCCGAGCCAGCACCACACAATGTGGTGGAGGTGAGCCAGACAGATCCGGTGGGGATGCAGGGTAGCTTGGCTTGTAGGACGGCATCCCTGAGCCCACAGGAATGCCTTTCCACAGACTGATCAGACAAGCACACCCCCATCCATGCTCACTTATGCTCAGTCAGCACCCTTTTCCTCTAGCCTTCTGGGTTTTGGGTTTGGGTTATTTTTTTTAGTTTTGAATGTAGTGTTAATGGAATCAGCAGGGTCATCTATCTACTGACCCACACTGGCACCTTCCTGATGACTTCTACTTGGGGACTTAGGAAGCCTGGAACTGAGCCAAGGCCATCTCAACATCAGTCTTTACCCACCGGCACTATCCTGTGTCCTCCCCACATTCTTTCAGAAAATATTGCATATGAAGGTTCTTTCTGTAACTGTAGTTGTGTTCTCAGGATGGCTTTTTTTGTAGAATATACTTCAACACACACAGTCTATAACGTAGGCATGCACATACAGTGGTATGTTTCAAACCAGCTGGGTGCTCACAACTCAGAGGCAGTGTAAGGGCAGAGGTCTGTTTCCAATTTGAACAATTAGTCAGCTCCACTGGCATCACTGACACTCACAGAAGTGCTTCTGAGAGGCTTTCCTGTGCCCTGTTCACAAGGATGTGCCATTAGCCAAAGCCCAAATTCACTGTCAAATGTGAGCTAAGGGAGGACTTGAATGACCCCTGAACAAGGCAACTTTTCCTGTATAGGAATGAGTTTTATCCGTGGTGAATAAATCTCACAGGATCAAACCTGTAGATAGTGAAAAGTAAACAAGATGTTAGCAATCCGCTTCAATCAGTGGACAGCTATTAGTAACAGAACAGGAGGAAAAAAGGAATAAGTTATGCTGAGTATCTTCCTTAAAAAAAAAATTAATAGAAAAATTATTTCCATTTGCTTGAGCTGCTCTTTTCCTATCCCGCTGTCTTCATCTCTCAGCTGCCAAGGGCAGAATGATGTGATTCATAGACTTTTTAATTGAAATTGTACACAGCCAAATCATAGGGCTGCTGCTCCCTTGGAAGTCAGTGGCAAAATTCCCACTGGCTTCAATGGAAGTAAGCTTGGTCTATCAATGGTGATCCGGAAAAGGGTCCCTTACATTTGTGGGACCATGCCCTGGTTCATGTCCTGTGGTACCTTTCTGGTTCTTGCATAGCTACAGATCTTGTGGTTTCGTCTGCCTCTTTTGAGAGTCTGCACTTCTGCCCAACTGATTTTATAGTTAACTTCTGATGTTTAGCCTAAATTTGTTAACTCAGTGTGTTAGGCTGTTCCAGCACGTCCTGTACCTTGTCAAACCAGTGATATTTCCCTTTAGTGTATTCTGTATAGAGTAAGATCTCTTAAAACACCTGGTTTGAAGGGGTTTTTTGTTTGCTTTAAAGATTACACCAGTGTAACTCTCCTTCTGATCATCTTCCTTCAAATCTTCCATGATTTACCTACTCATCTATGAATATTCATCACCTTCTCCTACCCTAAATGCAACTCTGTGTAGAGCACTGGATGTATGACTGCGGTCTCCAAGGTTGCAGTGCCAGATCCTGGATGGTGCTGAGTGGCTTCGTTTGCTCCAGCAAAGCACTTAAGCACTGCTCAAAAACAAAGCAAGTGAGTAATCCCAGAAGCAGAAGACAGTGTCACTCCTTACATGCTTTATTGCTGAGTGGAATTCAATGGACTTGTCAGCCTCCAGCTAAAAAATGGGAATGATTACAGAGTAGCTGGCAGTACCAGAGCTGTCAGACGTACAGAGACCAGGGAGACTAGCCCTCCTGAGCAGAGCCTTTACAACGTTGACAGGAGGAGGACATTTTTTAAAGAGAGAGATGCTTTAGTTAGATGTATGTTCAAAATCTACAGCTGGAGCTAATTATTTTGTCTCATTTTGAATATTACTCAGATGCCTGGCTGATCAGGGAGCCTGCTAGACTACTATCAGTGATCTATGGGCAGTATAGATGGGTTATCACCTCTTCTACCACTCAGGAAAGATGTTGGATTGATTAGTGCCAGAGACTGAGGCTCTCTAACACAGTGGTTCTCAATCTCTTCCAGACTGCGACCCAAAGTCACAAAAAAAGGGAATTTCAGGATTCCTCTTCTCTGATCCTAATAAAAGAAGGGTGTTTCTTGCACATGTGTATATATCCCTGCAGACTCATCACATCCAGTAGACTGACTTTATTATTATTTACTCGTTGAATGGATTAAACATCTGCAGCACTGCAAACATCATCTCTTTCGCATCCACTTATAGTGGAGTCCTCCATGGCTTTGTAAGCCAGTGATCTATAGATCTGCCTTGCTGCATGCTTTTGCACCTCCCAGTCTGAAAGTGGCCTCTTCAGCTATTTGCTTTCTTCTAGGCTACTCTAAATCTTCTCTTCTCTCTGGAATAGATAGATCATCCTTTCTGATTTGGGGGAAGGGGAGAGAGCTGTTTCTTATTAAAAAAAAAAAAAAAGATTTTGCAATGTTTATGTGAATAGGTTGTCTGATGATAAAATTAATTTGATTTTCATGAACAGTTGCACACTCAAATTTTACATGAGGAGAGATCCTTGCAGTGTGGACAGTTATAATTCCTACAAATTTTTTGGCTCTATTGATCAGTTCAAGTGAAAACAATCAAGTCAGTTCTGCCAAATTCTCCACCCATGTATTTCTGGTGAGCTAGGCAGCAGTGTGCTACTGCAGAGCACTGCACTAAACATCTGTGCAAATTTGTAAATGTAGGTGCATTGCAGAGCAACAGATTTTCTCAGTAATAAGTGGAAATAGCAAAAAGAATACTATATTTCCTAGGTGAAAAGTTTGTTATAGGTCATCCATATGTTCTTTTTTCCCCAACTTTTGTTCACTTTATAAGTGCAATTTAGGCTAATTTGGTCAGAGACCTTGTCATGTCATATAGTCTGGTCTGCTGCCTCTTCCCATAATTCCCATGTTTGAAGCAATTTTCCTTCAGGAAAGAAGGTTGGTTCTCCCATTTGTGAGCCAGAGACACAGTCTGTGGACAAAGGCAAAGCCGATTCGGGGCAGATAGTCTGAAGGGAGGGAGTTGGCACAGGGAGGGTCCTACTCTTCCCTGTTCCTCCTCCCAGCTCTTTTGGGACTGAGATGTTTAATGAGTAGTGGGGAGCACCACATAATAGTATATAGAGCTCAGCTATCCCCTCTATGTAAGAGGGGACAGTCCCTGCGGAGACTTTGTTCTTGCTGACCTCAGCACCCATTGCCAGGGGCACAATTCCTCCACCTTGCTGGGTCTTGACTCCCATGGAAGTGGCTTTGGGTAGACTCTTAGGGGTAGCTTTGCCCTGCGGGAGCAAAGAGCAAGGCAGCAAGCTAAAATTTTGAAACTTCCCTTTCATGACCTGCCCCTTCCCAAATTTCATTGTAACATCAGTAGTACTACATTTGTGATGGCATAACTCAAGGCACTTTACGCCATTTGTGAAATTACACAGAGTTGCTCTAGGTGGTGTTGAAATTCCAGACTTTTGTTGTGTACTATCTCACACAAGTAGAACGGGACAGATGTTGATCTCTTTTATCGAGGTACATTCTCTCTGAAGTACTTCTCAAAGCACCTGTTCTTCACGCAGTAAGTAAATCACAAGGGAGAAGAGAATGATATTATTCTTTGACTAAAGTCCTAAATCAGTTTTCCATGAGCCGTACATTAATTTTACATTTATCTTACTATGCTGAATAGCGAGAAGTTTTTCTCTGGTCTGCTTAAACATATCAATGGATCTCTAGTTGACAGTAGCAAACCACTGTATCAGATCAAATGAAGGGTAAAAATGTAGTTTTGCCTGGAAAATTTCACAGTGATTTTCTTTCCCCTCCTCCCTCCAAATTTTCAAATGATGCTATGTAATTGACATTTCCCACTGGACAATAAATAACCTGTTCAGCTGAGGTAAGGCTGATGTGAGAGAAAAGAGAGCTGTGAGAGCTGTGAGAAAAGATGCCTCTTGTGTTTATTCTAAAATGATGCTCCAAGGAGTTAAGCAAACTCAGAAATTCAGATCTTGCCACCATCTGGTTTGTATCAGCAGAAACCAAAAGCTTATAGCAGTCTGGCTGGATCATTACACTGTGTCTGTGCATGTGCGTGTCTTAACTTCTCCTGACATTACCTGAGAGATCACTAGACTGGAAGATGCTCATGTTTCTTCAGACACACACATATGCAGAAACCAGCATTAGGTGTATTCTTCATCTGCTTAGCCTCCTCATCCCATTCAGTGCCAGTTGTGTGAGCAGTGCCATCTCTTATGGTCAGTCAGGTCACCTAATTTAGGCACCTACCACTTCCACTAAGAATATAGCAGACCTTTCAGAAATATTGGGTGCTAGTCTCTACTCAACTGCCTCATCTGCATACCTTTCTTCTGAGGACAGGTACCTAATGGGAGAGGGGACCAGAGGGACGCTCCTTTCACATAGCAGTGGTCACAGTGCTCTCATGGGCAGTGGGATGCCTTGAACGCTGGGTCTGCTCAGATGGACAAGGAGCAAACTTCTCTCTTCATCTTGCAGAAGTAACTAAGCTGCAAGGNATCTCTTCCTTCTGTTGAAGGTGAACCGCAGGAAACAGCAGCAAGAGACATGTTGACTTTAGCTGATTAGTTACTTGACTGTGAAGGGAGGAAGCTGGGGGTTAGACCCTACTTCTTGGGATGGGTATGCATTTCTCTTCAGTTTGTCACTGGACTAGTTGTGGGTTAAAGAAAATCCAGAACAGACCTGGCAGAATGGGCTAGGCCTTTCAACCCTCTCCCTCCAAGATGAGTGCCCTAACCACTAGCTTACATTAATATTCCTTGTTGCCTTTTCTCTGGCTGTCTCTAGCTCTTGCATGCCCGGCTGCACTGTGGCTCAGTTTCAAGAGGGAGAATAAGGAATGCTCTTGCCCCGTGTACCCTATGATCTGGTGGTTAGAGCACTTTTTAGGGAGTGAGTGGGCTTAATCCCTCTTAGGCTGATCAGTCCCTTTTGCTTCCTGCTTTAATCCTTTACTATCCAAAGGCAGATACCAACACTACTTCTGACTGTCTTTAACTCTTCATGCTTCTCGTAGAGACTTGTGCAGCATTCAGGTGCAGTATTCATGCACTGAAACAATTCTGCAGCAGAGCTTTGTGTGCCTGTCTCTGCAGAGCCTGCACTTTTGGACATAAAGTGAATAAAGATGGAAATGCCCAAGGAACATTTGTATAGGACTAACAAATGAATCTGGGTTAAATGGTGAAAGGAGGATTGGATTAGCGTTTGTGCAAACCTGCTTGTGTCTGCAGGTAAGATTTAAAGAACAGGATTGCCACCTTGATCACCTGCAGAACTTCACAGACAGCGCTGCTCAGGATATCATCCTGAAGTGCTCCAGTCCTTGGGAGTAGCTGTCACTGTTTTAGTCCCTCAGGAACCCATACAAGAATTCTTCTCAGTTTAAAAAGAGGCATCGCATGCTTTGGAGACCTGTTTATGTATGCCAGCACCTTCACACGACTACACATGTGGTTTCTGATTTCCACTACTTTGGTTACATTTCTCCTTGTTTGAATATTGGCAGGGCTTTTGTTTGCAACTTTCTTGTTTTTCTTTTCTTGGAAATAAAAATTACAAGTGACCCATGAATCTTACGGGTTCTTATATCAATAAAAAATGGCTAAATCTGCTCCTAAATATTATGATGTGTGATATGCTTCTAAAGTTACTGACTGTCTATCTAGTCAGTTAAAAGAAGTGTTAATGCACAGTTGAAAGGTTTTTAACATCTTCTGTCTTAGTGTTTATGAAATTTATACTACAGTTTAGCCAACTAAAATAATCTTCCTATGTTACAATGTATTATTTTTTTTTTTCTATTTTTGCAGAAATGTTTAGGGAGTAATAAGGTGAGTGTATCCTGATTCAGTTATACATCTTTGTGCCCGGATATCCTTTACAGCTAACAATATTTCAAAGCTGCTTTCAGTTTTTCCCTCCTTCCAACATGGAGTATTTCTAAGATGCAATGATCTGCTGGTAGTTAGAGAAAAAGAGAGACACATGAATGTGCCTCTATGTCCCTGCGTCTTTTTTCCTTTTTTTTTTTTTGTTCCATCCCTCTGTCCCTTTTGCTCCTCCTTGTTGCCAGTTG